>CAUYON010158005.1:0-11446 GCA_963573935.1 Arctocebus calabarensis
ATAGCTGTGTACATTAGTGCAATCAAGGGGTACAATGTGTTGGTTTCATATACAATCTGAAATATTTTCATCAAACTGTTTAACATAGACTTCATGGCATTTTCTTAGTTATTGTATGAAGACATTTGTATTCTGCATTTACTAAGTTTTGCCTGTACTCTTCTAAGATGCACCGTAGGTGTGGCCCCACCAATTACCCTTCCTCCACCCAACCTCCCCCACCCTCTCCCCTCCCTAGCTCCTTTCCCCATATTCTTGTGCTATAGTTGGGTTATAGCCTTCATATGAAAGCTATAAATTAGCTACATAGTAGAGCTGAGTACATTGAATCCTTTTTCTTCCATTCTTGAGATACTTTGCTAAGGAGAATATGTTTCAGCTCCATCCATGTAAACGTGAAAGAGGTAAAGTCTCCATCTTTCTTTAAGGCTGCATAATGTATACCATGGAATATTATGCAGCCTTACTATCAAATTCTTGTAACCACTGGAAGCCCCACAGGTCATTCAGTCTCATCTATGGAACTCTTTCTCTTCCTGCATTTTGGATCTTGGTTGCAGACACCACTGTCCATTCATTTTTTCAACTGGAGAAAGTAGAGCCTCTGATTTGAGACTTTTTCTTTTATAACATAATGTTTAATGCTATAAATTTCCCCTTAAGTACTATTTTAACGGACTAATAAAATTTCAATATGCCTATTTAATTCAAAGTATTTTTATAATTCCTCTTCCTCTTTATTATTTATTTCTTTATCAATGTGTTATTTAGAAATGCATTATTTAGTTTTCAAACACTTGGGAAGTTTTCAAGTGATGTTTTTGTAATTTGTTTATAACTTAATTCTATTTTGTTCACAGAACAGACTTTATATGACTTGAATCCATTTAAACTTATTAAGACTTGTTTCATGACCCAGAACTTTGTCTTGACACATGTTCTTTGTACACTTGGAAAAAATATGTGTTTCTGTTGTACTGGGGTAGAGTATTATAAATATTAACTGGATCAAGCTGCTCCATAGTGCTGTTTAAATCTTCTATAGCCTTACTGTGGTCTATCTGCCATTTCTGTCAGTTGTCGACAGTGGGGTTTGTAGATTTATGATTTGTTTTTGTTTTGCAATTCTATCAGTTTTTGCTTTGTATATTTTGAAGCTCTGTTATTAGCTACATACACATTTGGAATTGTTATGTTTTCTTGATTAATTAACACCTCTATCACCTCTATCATTGTGAAATGACCCTCTTTATCTTTGATAATATTCTTTCTCTGAAATTGACCTTGTCTGATATTAAGATATTCACACCATTTCTATCTCCATTAATGTTAGCATGATATACACACACATATATGTATACATATTTTCCCATTTTAACTTATTTTATCTTTATGTTAAGGTGTTTTTCTTGTAGACAACGTATAGTTGGATCTTTCTTTTCATCCAATCTAACAGTCTCTGTCTTTTAATAGATTGTATTTAGACCATTTACATCACACGGGATTGTTTTTAGCTATTATTTTGCTATTTGTGACATCTGTTCTTTGTTCCTTTTTTCCTCTTTATCTACATTTTCATGGCGTAATCTAATAGCTCTTATGATTGCTTTTAATCTACATTATCGGATTATTAGTTTAACTTTTAATTTTATTATTTTAATGATTGCTTTGTGCTTTATACACATCTTTAACTGATCACAGACTGCCTACAGGTAATATTACAGTGTCCCATATTGTATAAAATATAGAATAAAACTACACATACAGCTTCATATAGTATAAAAACCATACATTTCCATTTCTATTGTCATGCACTTTACTTTTACATTATGTTATGAACCTCATGATATATTATTTATGTTTGAGCTATCAACTATATTATTCAATATTTAAATAATAAGAAAAAATCTATATGTTTACTTACCTAGTTCCCATTTCCTGTATTACTACTTCCTTTAAGTAGAACTCAGTTTTACCTGACATAGTTTTCCTTTTGCCTAAAAAGAAATGAATGTTTGCCTTAAACATTCGTAGTTCAGATTTGCTGATGAGGGATTCTTTCAGCTATTGTAAGTCTAAGAAGACCTTTATTTTGCTTTCACTTATGAAGGATTTTTTGGCAAGTATAAAATTCAAGGTTGGCATTTTTGTTTTGTTTTGTTTTAATAAAAATGTTGCTCCACTTTCTTCTTACTTGTATTGTTTCCAACAACAACAACAAAGATCTGCAGTCATCCATTTCTTTTCTCTGTACAAAATGTATCCTTCCTCTGACTGCTTTTAAGATTTTCTCTTTATCATTGTTTTGGAACAATTTGATGATAATATTCCTTGGTGTAGTTTCTGTTTCCTATGCTTGGGGCTTGTTTGGCTTCTTGGATCTGTGGATTTATAGCTTTTATTCCGTTTGGAAAGTTTTCAGTCATTACTTTGCCAAATAATTTTCTTCTACCCTACACCATACACACAGTAACATTTGAGATATCCACATTTGCCAACTTGAACTTGTGTGTCAGTCATGGTGACATTTTATTTTCTCCTCATTATGGTTGTATTTTCCTTTTTGTTTGCTTTGATTAGATGCAAGACGTGTGGGTCTTAACCTTTTCATTTACTTGATATTTCTGTGTTTCTTCTAATATTATTGAGCTTTGTTTTGGGATGCAGTTCAGTTCCTTGGAAACCATTTGGTTGTTTAGGATCTTGTTAAGATTTGTTGGGTGGGCCAGAGTAGTGCTCAGATTAGGGATAATTATTTCTCACTCTGGGGGCAAAAGCCTTCCAAGTACTCTCCCCATGGCCCGTGAATTTTAAAGTTTTTCTCGATGTAAGAGCAGGCACTGTTCTTAACCCTGTGAGCACTGGGCATGGTTCAGTCTGATCTTCCAGGATTGTTTTAATCCCTGGCCTCTGGTAGTTTCCTCATACTCATGTGCTGACTAATACCCAGCTGAGTATTTGAGGGGCCTCTTCATATCCCTGGGGTTCTCTCTGTGCAGCGTTCACCTTGCAGGTGCTCTGACTGACAGGTGATGCCCGTTTGACCCCCTGAGCACTCAGCTCCACCTCTTAGTTCAGAGAGTCTGCACCACCCGGACAGCTGGGACCATGATAGCGCTCACCTTATTTGTTTCCCGTCTTTGCGACAGAATCCTCCACTGCTTGATGTACAGTGTCTTGAAAACCAGTGTGTTATATCTGTTGCCTATTTTGTAGTTGTTTCACCAGGGAGCTAAACCTTATCTCTTATTTCATCCTCCGAGCGAGAGTCTCATTATGATGGCTTTTGTGAATGTCTTCATATCTGTCCCCTCCCCCAGCCCCGTGAGTGGCTGAAGACTCGTCTTTGCTTTGCTCATCAGGACATGGTCTCTGAGCGTGGGCTCTGAAGGTTAAGTTGCCTGGATCCTCACTTTGGTTCTGCCACTCACTGTTTATGACCTTGAGCAGGTTACCTAATTCCCTATGCCTCAGTTTCCTCACTAATCAAATAAGGATAGTAACAGGACAACTGTTTAGAGTTATTTTGAGAATCAGTGGTACAAAGTGTTTAGTAGAGTGGGTTCCACATGGTTCCCAATCAAAGCAACTATTAATCTAGTAGTAATACTTGTTGCTGCGTGCACAATGCAAGGGGACATTTCAAAACAACTAAGAGTATATTCTAATGTCTTACCACAAAAAATTAGGTAAGTGAGGTGATAGGTATGTTAATCAGTTTGACTTAAGCATTCCACATTGTATATCAAATCATCACATTTTATACCATAAATGTGTAAGTTATGATTTAATAAACAATACATTTAAAAAATACTTGCTGCTACCTTAATTTTATATTCTGCTACTCATAGGTAGCTGGTGACATTGACTATACTAAAAAATATTTGTATCAATGAGAACATTTTGATCCTATCTGGGTCCTCCATTAGATGCTTGGTCACAAGTAAAAACCTTCCTCTGTGGGTCAGATGCTTCCTCGTCAACCTGGAGTCCTGGGACCAGCAGTGTGCATCATCACTTTTCACCCAAGCAGTTGGAGATGTGGAACAATTGTCTGTATCAGCATTATGCCTGGGTTGCTAAAATTTAACTCTCACTTGATTCAAATGGCAGAAAGTTGTCTGTGGGCAATGCAATGCATGGTATTTTGTAGAAATTAGTGATGCCTTGAAGGGAGGTTTAACGGATAATGTAATGGGAGGACGGGTCTATCGGCACTTTCCTGATTACGATGACAGCTTAGCATTGGCATCAGCCCACTGCACCCAGTGTGATTACTTCGTGCTCATTGCAAGTGACGGCAGCTGGGAAATTTCAACTATTAGGAATCTGAGGAACTTAAGGAATGATATATGTTCAGAGGGAGATTACTTTATCAGGTTGGATTTGTAAACACATCACTAGTGTTATGGATTCCAATGCATGATCTAGTGTTCTTATTGGTATTATAGACTCTCAATCACTTTATTTTCTTAGCTGGTACATTCTGATATAGCACCAGAAGAAATGTGTGCAAAGAATTTCCTTTGGCTATGTTGAAGGCATATAACTCCTGATCATTCAGCACAAGTTTCTGCAGTATGGGATTTTATGTAATAATATTCTTGATTTCTATACATCCCGAGGTTATATTACATTTTCTTTCTGCAAATGTACCTCAGGATCATCACACGAGGCACTCACATCACCTGAAGTGTGGTGAGCATGAAAAATAAAACGAGCAGGGACATTTTAACTTCTCAAATCTACGGATCATTTTTGGAAAACAGGACAAATGACAGCACCATTGGGTGGGTGTTGGATTTATGTTTTCATTAGGGAGAGATACAGAGATTTTTTTTTTTCCAGGCCATGTGGCATGACTTGTATGGGCTTTTAGAGCTGGAAGAGATGCGAGAACGTGACCCAGACCAACTCCCTGTGTGCACCTGCTCGTTCACAGACACTGGCGTTGGGGACACCCACAGCCCACAACAGCACATAAAATGGGTCATTGAGTGAGAAAATGGGCACTTTTTGGACCTTAAGTACAAGTTGTAAGTAATTAGCTTTATGCTCAAAAATGTCTTCCTTGGGTAGTTGATGTTTCTGCTCATGCTATCATGTCTGGAAATGAAGAAATTGAAGGCAACTCACTCTCCAGACTGGCCTGGCATTAAAATTTATCCCCAATCCCAGAGTATGGGGACAGAAGGACACCGCCCATCTATTCTCAGTAAAGGCGTGACATGGTTTGCTTTTCAGATATTATATGTCTAAACCTTATGTGGTGCTTAGAATAGCTGTTGGTATCGTTACTTTAACTTTTTTGTTATTTACATCTGAAAACTTTTGCTTTCAAATAGACCTGTGACTTCTATCCATAGCCAGATACACTGATGTGAGTGTTGAGTATTCATAGATGAGTGTTTTTAAAATGTTATCATTTAGGGCGGCGCCTGTGGCTCAAAGGAGTAGGGTGCCAGCCCCATATGCCGGAGGTGGTGGGTTCAAACCCAGTTCCAGCCAAAAACAGCAAAAACAAACAACAACAAAAAAAGTGATCATTTGTTTCCTTTGTGTTAGTTTTATGGTTAGCCTTGATATATGCCTAGTGACAATAGCTTCCCATATGTGGTAATGGCACCCAAATTCCTTTCAAAGGAACAGTGAGGGTATTAAACACATTGAGTAAACAACAATTCAGGTGGCATAAGCACGTCACAAAAAGCATAAAGGTGGCGAACAGGTGGCAGGGGTGCTCTGTAGAGGACAATGAACTCTTTACCAGGGACGGGTCTCCTCATCTCTGCCCCTTGCACCCCATGGACCTGAGGACTGTATTGAGAGCCAAAATAAAATAAAATAAAGTGTGTTGTTAACTTCTTTATTTCCTCGCATGCAATATGGGGATATTAATAATAGACCCTTCAAAGATTGTGCAGATTAAACAAATCAGTGCTTGCAATCAGCATTGCACACCATGAACACTGTGTTATTGGCTAATTGTTTGGACATGGCTTTTCCTCTGAGCACAGCAGAACCTCTGCTCTTGCCTCTTACCTGGAGTGTGGCTTGGTGGTAGTAGCTTCTTACCCAGTAATGAGTCTCCTGGGTGGGTACTGCAGTGATCCAGAAGAGGGTTCTTAGAAGGGTTTGGGAACAAAGAGTTGACTGAAGGCCAATCCCCAGTGACATCGTGTAGTTCCCCTTTGGGGCTGTCTAGCCTTAGATCCTTGACCTCCTCCCGACTTCTGTGCCTCCTTACGTACTTTGGAAATGTTTAGAATTTCCACACTCAGATAAGACTGAAGACCTTTCAAAGTGTCACGTGACTGAAGGATTTGCATGTATCTGGCCCAGAGGGGAGTCTCCAGATATACAGTAAAGATGAGGCTTTCTTCTACTCACATATTCATCCCTTCTTTCAACCACCCTGCTAGGTGCCAGCCACTGCCCTAGGAGTGCGAGGTACAGCAGAGAGAAGACACACAAGGCTCCTGTTTGTTGGGTTCTTATGTTCTGACTGGGGACGTATACATGCTCTGTGCTCACAGATTTGACAAAGAAAGAGGAAAATATCAAACAGATGATGAGCAATGAGCATCGGACGGTCTGCACAGGTCTCATGGTCACACAATGCCTGGGGATGGGTGGTGTGCCCCCGCATGGTTAGGCAGCGCTGGTGTTAGTGGGGTGTAGCTGGCTTTGTTAACAGGGTCCTCAAAGAATCACTATGATCCCTGAAGTTTGCACATTGTCACTTCCAGACATTAGTATGAATACTCATTCTCTGGTTAAACTTTCTATTTAATTCTTTAAACCTTGGCCTAATTAGATGTTAACTACATTGATTGACTTTGAGAATTTCTACTGGAAATTTCCTGTCGAGCAGGTGCTTATATTGCAAGCTGGAGGGAGGTGTTGGGGGAAAGTCTCTGTACTTCAAGAATTTACCATGTACAATCTAAACAATGCATGAGGCAGTGATGTCCTGGTGGGGGCTGAGAACTGTAGAACTGATGCCTAAGCCAGGTCTCCATTTCACCAGCTCTGAGGCCTGGAACAAATAATTTAGAGCCTCAGGTTTCTAATTTGTAAAATGACTATTACTCTGCATTTAGATGAGCATCAGTGAGCAAAAGCAGGGAAGGTAACTGCAGCTCAGTAGGCAGAATAATGACCTTCTCAGAGATGTCCTCGTCCTAATCCCTGGAGCCTGAGAGTGTGTCACCTTACCTGGCAAAACAGACTCTACAGATGTGACTAAGAATTTTGAGATGGGCAGATTGTCTTGACTGTCCGGGTGGGCCCAATCTAACAGCATGATCCTTACACGGGAAAGAGGTGACTCAGAGATGGGATGATGACAGCAGAGAGAGATGTGATGTCATTTCTGAGCCAAAGGGCTGCAGGTGGCCTTTAGAAGCTGGAAGATGCCAGGAAAGACTTTCTGTCTTAGAGCCTCAGGGGGAACACAGCCTCCCAACACCTTGATTTTACAGCCCAGTGAGATTCATTTTAGACTTCTGACCTCCAGAACTGGAAGATAATAAGCTTGTTTTGCTCTTGGCCACTCTGTTTGTGGAGATGTGTTACAGCAGCCACAGGAAGCTCACACAACAGCCCAGAGGCCAAATGCAACCGGCCACCTGCCTTTGTCTTGTGCTTGAGCTGAGAATGGTTTGTCTAGATGAACAATAGCGAGTGATCTGATGAAAGGGAATGTTAACAGTAATCTCAGTGAAGCAAAAAACTATATTCTAGAAATAAAAATCTATTCTTATTATTATTAGACTTATATTTCCAAACAAGTGCTCAATTATTATAACATCCATCAATAAAAATATGTGGAAATTTGTTTTCTCCCTTATTATATGAGTACACACACCATTATCTTGAATCTGCCTCTTGACCTGCCAAGCTTGAAAGATTCACTCTCAAGCTGTCTTTATAGAAAAGTCTGCCCCCCATGCATGCAGCCTTGGAGACTCCTCACTGAGAACCCTGCTAGTGCCTTTTCTGTGGTGGTCATTTTTTTTTTAAAACCACCAGGTGGGTCTGCCATCCTTACCTGAGAGAAGTTTTGGGGTCAGGTATGAAATCAAGCTTGGTGCTTCTCTCTACTGGCGCACTCCATTGTCCAAGTGATAGGGTGACCCACGCTTTGATTTGTTTGTTGAATAGAATTGGAAGATGGTCACTTCAAGTGTGACTATAGCAAAATCCAAGGTAGAAGACCTCCTGGGCACTCACAGGGGTCAGCTCAAGTGGCCCGAGAGCCAGCTGGTGGGGCTACTCCAGGGGTTCTTGTCCTTCGGAGAAGAGAGGCACCCCAGCCTCAGGCCCCCATGCCCATGACCACACTACCCACTGCTGCTCCCTGGTTCAGGACTGTTCTGTCCCCACCGTGTCTTGCAAATACCTCTAGAGTGAATGATTGGTGACCTTTATTTTTCCACTCCACACATGAAGACGCTTTTATTCAGAGCACTTGGTGCTGCTCCCACCAGGGAAGGAGGCATGGATGTGTTGGAGCCAGACCATGTCCCATCTGCATGGATCCTCTCGCTTGCTCACAGCTTTGTGTCCTCAGCAAGGCTCTTTGCCACTCTGTGCCTCAGTTTCCTCATCTTTATGATGGGGCTAAGTAGAATGCCCCTCTTGTGGGAGTGTCATGAGGATTAACTGAGTCACTTAATACTTACAAGGTTCTTCCAACAGTGCCCAGCACAGAGCGAGCAGAGTGTGGGTGAACCACTGTTGTCATTATCCTGGACAGTATTTAGCATGTCTGTGATGCAAGGGAAGGGTTTTGCCTTGAAAGCCCAGGCCTTTTACCTGTCACCCCACCTCCCTTTGGAAGTGTATGGAAGGACTAGATGTGTCCTGAGAGGAGCAGTGTTGTGGGGGTCTTAGAGGAGTGCCACACCCTTCCGAGGGGCTGTGATGTATGGAAGAGGGAAGATGATCCACGGAGGATGGACATGTCTCCACAGGTGCCATGCTCTCTAGGTGGCTGGAATAGCTCTACCAAGACTTGGAAATGGAAAGGTTAAGGCTGAATATTTGGGGAACAAGACGCAGTCTGCCAGGCCTGGGGAAGGGTGTGGCCAGATGGCAGAGGGATGGTGCATGGGGACAGCACAAGATGGCCTGCGAATCCACTGGAGCTTATTGAGAACAGGGAGGGTGCAGGCTGGGAGAGAACGGCACAGGCATTTCAAGGGAAGAACTGCAGCTTTGGGGGGGGGTGTCACCCAAGTTGTCTTGCAGATGGCCACCTTCACCAACTGGGGTGAGGAGGGCATGTTGTTCCCAGTGTCAACAGCCACCAGGCCATTTGGCAGCAGCAGGACCCTAAATGGCCATTGCACAGGGAGCTGCTCACTCTGGCCCCAGGGAAGCAGCAGGAGAGGGAGCAATAAGCTGAGGCCAAGTCTGGGATCCTGGGCAGAGTGGCATGGCCATGGGCACCTGGGGCCCTGCTCAGAGGGCACTGTCTTCTCTGAGGCTCTGTGCCCGTAGCAGGGGTCATACCTTATGGACAAGGAGCCTCCCGCTCATTCCCTCAGGCATCCCCTCCAGATCTGTGCCCTCTCAGGGAAGGTGTCAGAACCTGCTGCTCTCAGGGGATGGTGATTATACTCCTACAGAGCTTTCTCCCTCGCCCCCCATTTCCTGAATCCTTCCAAAGCAGAGATTAGCTGGGTCTCAGCTAATGACCTGTGTTGCAGGAGAGGCTGCTGAACCCTCTGAGGCAAAATTGCTTCTGTTTTTTTCACATTAACTCTCCAATGGCTTCACACTTCTTACTTCCTCTTTGTAGGGGGTTGAAGTTATGTTTGTTTTTAATGGGCAGGTGTGTGGCTGGGAAGGGCTTGTCATCCAGGCTCTGGGCAGCAACACCAACTCTGTCACTCCTTCCTCCCCAACTCTCTGTGCCTCTCCAGCCTGTTCTTCTTCCCCAGCACCTGTGGTTTCTGCTGCCTTGTTTCCACAGCATGTGCGAGCTTGAAACAGCCATGGTTCCACATATCCTGGAACCTTTTGACCTACGGAGATGTCAGTTCTCGCATCCAGAGCTGGCTGAGCAGTCTGGCTGGTCCAGCTCATCTCTCCTTCCATGCCTCGTCAGGAGTCATAACTCACAGTCACAGGTCACCCATACACTGATAATGGCCAAGTGCCCCACATCTGCCCAATTAGCCACACAAGGGACCAGGGTAACATGGTACCCCACGTGGCAGCTGCCTTCCCTGGGGGCCGTGGGTGAGGCAATTTCCCTTGCAAGGTGGTATAAACAGGGCAGGCAAGAGGTGCTCTCCATTTCAATCCCCCAAACATTGTGTGGACCAAAGGTAGGAGTTTTGTGGTGTTAAGCATTGAACTCACAGAGAATTATTCACCAACACTGATTATCCTGCATATAAGCATCAGCTCAGCTCAGATGAGGGACAACAATTTAGGCTCTGCAGTAGGATTTTTTAATCAGAGGGTGACAGAAAACAGGCAATTCACTCTCCCGAAAAAGGGAGAGAATCCTCCTCATGAGCAACAGGTGTTTCTCAGGCATTTCTAGGAACTGTGTTGCTCTGGTTTGAATGTGTCCCCCGAAGTTCACAGGTTAGAAAACTAATTCCCATGGCAAGTGCCCCAAGTGTCGACAGGTGAGCAAGAAAGCCCACCTGGGATGTGGGCCCTTCACCTTGGACTTCTCAGCCTCTAGAACTGTGAGAAATAAATCTCTGTTCTTTGCATGTTACTCAGTCTCAGGTATTTTGTGCAATAGAAGCACAAAATGGACCAAGACTAGCTTAAATTTCCCTCCTTTTTCTCGTTCCTTTCTGTGGTCTTACATCTTTGCGGAGTTGTTCCCAAGACTTTTCCAGTGCATCAGCTTAGGTCAGATGGGAGCGATTCTCGTGACTTGGAAACGGCTCCATTTCAAGCTGGACTCTCTAGGAGGACACCCAACCACCCTGTGTGCTCTCAAAACCCTTTCCTTTGGCAAGTGCTGTGTTTTCCATGCTCAGAAGTGTCTTGCTCAAGGTCAACAGGCCTCATTTTTTTCAGGAGAGCTGGGGAGGCAGGAGCATTGAGGAATACATCTGCATGGGTTCCCCTCCTCTGAAGGGGTCATGGTTTTCCTCTCCATCCTTTAAAGAGAAAGCCTGGTCCACTCCCAGCTTTTAAATTATTCTCCCCCATGTTGCCACTTGTCTGTTGGCTCCTCTTAGAAACCACTTAATTCCCCAAATGTAATCCACATAAAAGACTTGCAATTAAAAAATTTATTCATTAGCTAATTAAAAGATTTTTCTTGAGAGCAGAGAGAGAGAAAGAATGAGGGAGGGGTGGGGAAAGGAACAGAGAGAGGGAAGGAGTGAGGTGGGGTCTTGGTGTGTGCCACACCTTTTGGGGGCAAAACACGATTGTAAGAGGGACTTTACCTAACAAATGCAAT
>CAUYON010158011.1:0-39448 GCA_963573935.1 Arctocebus calabarensis
TTATTAATTTTTGATCTCTGTAATTTTACTGACATTTTTGGCCCGGGTGGGGGTCGGTCTGGGCAACGCCGTGCTCGATTGCGGGCGGGGGGGGGAAAGGAAGAGCAGAGAGAGGGAAGGAGCGAGGGGGGTGGGTGTTGCGTGTGTACCACACCTTTTGGGGGCAAAACACGATGGTAAGAGGGACGTTACCTAACAAAATGCAACCAGTGTAACATGGTTTCTTGTACCCTCAATGTATCCCCAACAATAAAAATAATAATAATAATAATACATTCAAACAATTGAAAGAGCAACAGTAGGACAGTATGAAAGGACAGCAGATGAGTTGAAGAAAAACTACTATAAATTCCCAGAGTGAAGAAAGAAAGGAAGAAAGCACTGTATGTATATACACACATATTTACTTCACTGAAATGAAATACTCAATGAACACACAAAAGCAGCATGCAAAAATTAACTAGCAATGAAGGAATTACAAGTGAAATTTTTTAAAAAGATCAATTCTATTTAGCACCAAAAAGAATAAAATACCTAGAAATAAATGTAACATTGATAGACAGGGTTGTGTTTGGCACACCTTTTATTGCAGGACAGAACTACAAGAAGGACTCTACATAACAAATTCAAATATTTTTACTTGGTTGGTTATACCCTCACATTAACCTGAAATAAAAAAATAAACTTAAATTGAAAGAAAATAAGACAGACGAGCTGAAAGTTGTCCTTGTAACCACCCCTTTTCTCCTCCCACAATCCCTAGCGCTCTTTCTTTCCAACTTGGGCCCAGCAGAATGGCTCCTGCAAAGAAGGGTGGCAAGAAGAAGAAGGGCTGGCTGCTATCAACAAGGTGTGACTCGAGAATACACCATCAGCATTCACAAGCACATCGTGGAGTGCGCGTCAAGAAGCGTGCCCTCGGGCACTCAGAGAGGTCTGGAAATCTGCCATGAAAGAGATGGGGGCTCCAGATGTGTGCACTGATACCAGGCTCAACAAAGCTGCCTGGGCCAAAGGCACAGAAATACCCCACACTGTACCCATGTGCAGTTGTCCAGAAAACATAATGAAGATGAAGGTTCACCAAAAAAGCTCTATACTTTGGTTACCTATGTACCTGTTACCACTTTCAAAAATCTACAGATAGTCATCAACATGGATAAGAACTGATGATTGTTAGACACATCAAATAAAAGAAAGAAATTTAACAACAGAAAAGTCTAAGATTTGAACACTGAAACCTATACAAGTCACTGAAAAAAAGTAAAGACTTAAATAAAAGTAAAGATATCCATGTTCATAAATTGAAGACTTAATATCATTATTTTACTTTTTTTTTTTTTGAGACAGACCCTCAAGCTGTCACCCTGGATAGAGTGCCGGGGCATCACAGCTCACAGCACCTCCAATTCCTGGGCTCAAGTGAGTCTCCTTCCTCCGCCTCCCAAGTAGCTGGGACCACAGGCGCCCGCCACAACGCCCGGCCATTTTTTGGTTGCAGCCGTCATTGTTATTTGGCGGTCCCAGGCTGGATTCGAACCCAAGAGCTCAGGTGTATGTGGCTGACACCTTAGCTGCTTGAGCCACAGGCACTGAGCCCATTATTATTATATTTCTAAAGGGATAGCACTTCACTCTGTTGCCCAGGCCGGCTTTGAACTCCTGCACTCAGTGATCCTCCCCACTTCGGCTGCCCAGTTAGCTAAGGTTATGGGCATGTTCCACCTCACCCAGCTTAGATTAGTATTACTAAAACAGAAATATTCCTCACAATGAGAGAATGGTCCTTCTGTTGCTGACCACCACCTAGCCCATCTTAAGACAAGGGTCAAGGAGTCTTAATATATGCACAACTTGGGGGTTCACATCAAGGCCACCAAGGGACATGGAGGTGAAAGCTTGTATGCACTGGCTGGGGCGGGCCTCCAGGGCTCTCTGGTCCAGCAAGGGCACACACCGGGTTATCTTCCCCACCACACCACGGAGGTGATGGCCAAGGGCATGTTAGGACCTGAAAGATGATAAACCGTGCTGGGCAGGGCGAAGCCAGAGGAAACTGGGGGAGGTCCAGTCCTGACAGACAAAGGGTACGAAGTGTACAAGAACAGCTTGGAATGCCAGGAGACCTGCAGTGAATTAAGTAACCAAAAGGCGGTTTATAAAATCAGATGCATAGTATGTTACAATACTGTTTAATCCAATGTACACACACACACACACACACGACTGTGAGGAAACATGCAAAATAAGAACGATGGGTTTTTCCTTGAGCTTTTCGGTATTTACACATTTTCCAAAATAAATGGATTTTGTTTCTTCCTCAGGCAGAAGAAAAATCTAATACGTGCTATTTTAAAAATCTTGTTGCCTTTAACCTTTCCCAACTCCCACAACTCCTCTCCATTTATGGAATCTTCCTACCCAAACTGGGAGACGCCCCAAAGGGCCCTGTGCTGCCTCCCACACAGGCACATCCTAAAAACCAAAAAGTCCCTCTCGGGAGACTCCACGTCACCCGGACAGTGCTGGGTGGTAAGACCCACGGGTCTCAGGGTCCTGCTTGTAACTCAAACCCCGGCTGAGTGCAGAACTCCCTCTCCGTCTGAGACCTCCAGTTCTGCTGAAGCTCGCCCCTCACACTGCGTGATCCTCGGCCACTGCTTTTCAAACTGACCATTTCACGAAGACCAAATGAATGGGTCCCGAGCAGCAGTTTTTAACCATGATAAAAGTCCCACTTGGCCAGGAGCAGAGGCCCATGCCTGTGTATCCTAACACTTTGGGAAGATGAGATGAGGCAGAGGTTCACTTGAACGCAAGAGTTTGAGACCAGCCTGGGCAACATAGCAAGACCCTAGATCTTAAAAAAAAAAAAAAAAAAGGACACGGTGGTGCATGCCTGCAGTGCCAGCCACTTGGGAGGCTGAGGGGGACAGCTACTTTAGCTAAGCAGTTTGAGGTAACAGTAAGCTATGATCAGGCCACTGCACTCTAGCCTGGGCAACAAAGCAAGACTCTGCCTCTAAAAATAAATAAAAATAAAAGCTCCTTCCTCTATCAAGGCGACTCTACCTCGCTGCACTCAACTGCTTTCACCGCCTCTCTCGGGATGTCACATAAGTGAGTTCACCACAGGCCACAGCTGCTTTGGGGTCACTGTGAAAGTCAATAGATTGGTTAGAAAGATATTTAGCATTCTTTGAGTAAACAACTTGTACAACATTCTTCCACTTTTGTCAACACAGAAGAAACTTATGAAGAGAGGATAACTCAAGTACAGAAAAGTCCTCTGCAAAGTGTTTAAAAGTGGTTCTCTCCTGGTATTTAGGGTTGTGAGACCTCCTTCCCTCTTTTATTTTCTATATTGACATGTATTTATATGTGATTTTAAAGTATTATTACCATTACCGTATTAATTATTATTACTCTTTCTATAAACAAGTATTTTCCTAGGGCCTTCACATTGTCTGTGATTTGGGGATTTAGTTAAATAAGAGAAGAAAAACAAGATCAATGCCAGATTCTTTTCACACTCAATGTTTGAAGCCTTTAAGGCCCACATTCCCAAAGGCCATGCTGTCGGACATAGGTGAGTGGATGTCACCAAAACATGATCACCCAAGCAATCACCACGTCCCCTGACAGCCTGGCGGAAGGACAGATGCACAGACTGGGGGCAGAGAGTGGATAAACCTGGACTCAAAGTGCAACTCTACAAAGACAAGCTATTGTTTCAAGCCTCTGCTTCCTCATCTGTGAAAGGGAAATAATAAGGGGAGCTTCTCAAAGTTTATCTAATTTAAAGTAAAATATGTTCGGGTAAATACAGGACACACATGGCTCGGAATGGTACCTCAAACGAAACCTTTCATCAGAGAAAACAACAAAGTCAAGGAGGAAAGGCCAAAGAAATAATTGCATGTGCCTGTGCTTCTTTTTTTTAAGACAGAGTCTCACTTGTTGCCCTGGGTAGATAAGGCATCACAGCAACCTCCAAGTCCTGGGCTCAAGCGATGCTCTTGCCTCCGCCTCCCAAGTAGCTGGGACTATAGGCGCCCACCTATTTTTCAGAGACAGGGTCTCGCTCTTGCTCGGGCTGGTCTTGAACTCCCGAGTTCAGGTGATCCACCCATCTTGGCCTCCCTCAGTGTTAGGATTACAAGTGCGAGCCACTGCACCGGGCCTGTTTAAAGTTTTTCAGTGGCACTTTCTTACAAGTGTAGCCGCTGGGATGGATGAGCAGGCTGCCCCGGAGTCCTGAATACTCCCTGCCGTGGGGCTCTGCACGCTCTCTGCAAGACGCGTTCAGGAGCTTCCCAAGGATGGGTCCACTCCGAAGCCCAAGGAGAGGCCATAAATACAGACAGCACAGTGTTCTAGTGTACGGGGAGAAGAGAGAAATGTTCAAAGTATATGTAAATGCCAAAATACAAGATGAATTTGGGACACAAGCTACGGGAGTAAGATGTAAGAGCTGTTTCCAGCTGGGCAACTTCCTAGGAGAGAGGGAAACTCTGCTGCACCCTAAAGCAAGTGCAGGATTTCAACAGGTTATCAAAAGATGGACCAGCATTCCAGAGCGGGAACAGCACAACCAAGTGAGTGGACAGTGACTCCCAGGCAGAGAGTGAACCCCGCCAAGAGCGCCCACAGAGGCTAGCGTAAGATCCCCGCTGGGTCGCAGTAAGACTAACAACAACATAACGATTACTAACTGGGAAGAATGGCTATTAAAAATAAGCAGTGACAGTAAACGCAGTGCCTTTGAACTGGGGGGACACAGTGGACATTTGCAGCAGGGAAGCGGCGTGATGGGAGCTGCGCCTTGGTGAGATTAATTTTGGCTGTATGGGTGTGGAATGTGCAGCAGAGAGATGACAGGGTGAGGTCTGGAGAACGCTGCACCAGGGCAGACCCTGACAGCCGAGGCGAGAGCAGCGGCTGCTCTAGGAAGAAACGGGCACAAATAATAATAAACAAGGACACGATTTTATTAGCGATTCCCGGGGATACGTTCTGAGAAGTGCCTCGTTCAGATCACTGCAGAATCACCCGCCACGCACCTTGCCACCTGGTCTAGCCCACTGCTCCTCAAGTGCAAACCCGCCCAGGGCCTCCCCACAGTGGTAACTAATCGTGTATCTAAATGTAAAAAGTTACAGCGAAGACACAGTATTAGAATCTTTCATTTTAATTTTTAATTTTTTTAAATGTTCTTCTGCCCATCCCCCTCCCTTCTCTCCCCTTTCCCCCTCCCCCCACCTTGAATTAATTTGAACTTTTCTCCTATGTGGGCCTATATCAGATCGTCTACTGGTTTCATATTAGCACTGACTACATTGGAGTCTCGCTTCTCCATTCTTGTGATACTTCACTAAGAAGAACGTGTTTCAACTCCATCCTGGATACTACAAAGATGTAACGTCTCCATCTCTTTATAGCTGAATAGTGTTCCATGGCGCACACGTAGCACAGTGCCTGCAATCTGTGACCGCGTGACACGCGCCATGCAACACGTGACTTCAAACTCTGAGATTAACACCAGCACAAACATTTGTACAAAAAGTCAGGGAAGGTCAACTCTCTCTTATTTTAGTGTCCCCTGGATGCCTTTCCACATTCCATCAAAGAACAGCATCGTGTCCTGACAGAAGATAGCCCTGAAAGGCCGAACAGTGATCCTCAAACAGAAAGGAAATCAAAACTCCAATGTGACATCTGAGCCTCAAAAACCACCCAGAGCCAGCACCATGTGCTGCCAACCCATACGTAATAACAAAATTATACACTCTAGAGAAGGTTTCTTTCTTTCTTTCTTTCTTTTTTTTAACTGGTTTCCCTTCTCCAGAGAACAGTATGTCCCTCTTCACGCACCGGCTTGGCACAGACGCCCCAAGTCAAGCTGAGGGCAGACAGAGCCACGGAGGCTAAAGGTTCCTTCCGCTAGGAATAGCCATGACAGAATCTTATTTAATAGCCAGAAGAAGTGAGGTGCCAAGGAGGGGATGGAGGGGACAATGGAGAACAAACCAAACGACATAAAGGACAGCCTTGGACTAAGGGATCACTGCTTAAAAAAAGAAAATCAAAGATAGAAACTACGACAGAGTGTGACCCGCCCCCTACTGTAGACAAAGTGCTGTGAGGACATGTGGCCCCTGGGAAGGACAGCCACTGTCTCCTTTCCACAGAAACGGCACAAGGGACAAGCTCAGCAGGGGCCTAGGGTAACAACCACGGCGCTCTCGGTTCTGAGAAAGGCCGGCACATTCCCAGTACCCAGCAATGGTAAAGACGAAGAGTTTTCTCCTAGGGGCTCTTGGTAAAAAGTAAGAGAAAAGAAGAGCTTCCTTGCAACTGGCACAGGGCCCCACAGCGCGGGGCCCTCATGTCACTCTGGGGAGTCACCCGACTGATGACAGATATGACATTCCCCAAAACACTGAAAATGAGCATTTCCACAGATACGAATTTTCCAGATCAATTATTTCTTATACACGTTTGAATTTTAAGCATTTGAAAGGAAAATGTCCTCAAAACATACCAGGCTGAACCACGTGAAATTAACATTTTTTATAGATCAAAAGTAGTCAAATACTAAGAATTCCACAGGGTCAATTGCAGCCTATGCCTTCCAACTTTCTTCTATAGCGGGGGTAGGCCAGCTTTTTCTTAATAGGATCACAGATATTTTAGGCTTTGAGGACCACAAGATAAAATAGAAATTATGTAGGTACTTATGTAACCATTCAAAATGTAACCATTTAAAAATATAAAATCTACTGCTCAGCTCCTCCAAACACAAGCATGGGCTGCGTTTGACCCAGTGGCCAGTTTGCCCACCTCTATTCTATAGTATACAAGTATAAACTTTATTCTAATTATGTTCATTATGAAATTTGCTAATTTCAGAATAAAACAGCAATACCTTGGAGATTCTACACGTGAAAAAGTTGTTTACCTGAATCTGCTGGCTTTGAAGTTAGTCATGGGTCCAAATCCCTATTCTGTTGTCAAGAATTTCGCCCCGTTACTATAAAATGTTTTTAATGACCTGGTTTATTTTATAAGCAATTATTTGGGTGAGGGCTTAACGGTGGTTCTAACTTTTCTGTAAAGAAAAAAAAAAATCTGTGCTGCACAAGAGAATGGGACTTAAAGGTGAATGTGAATGAACAGCTGGGAGCAAAGGTCCCAAGAGGAGCTCCCCACGACACCCCTCATTTGAAGCCAAAATTCCAGAGGGTTCAAAGGAAGCCACAAAAACAAATTATCTATACAGCTGGCCCAAAGCTGAAAGACTAAAGAGAGGAGAAAATAATTCCAAGACAAACTACTCTTTATATAAATAAAGAGCATTAAATGGGCAGTAATCATTTTTCTCCTAAGTTAATTAGGGCTAACAGCAAGAAGGAAAAGGCTGTATTTGTAGCAGTTCCCAAAAGACTGTTGGAAAACTGAAGTGTTGGGAAATAGAGAAAGGCATCCCAAGGGATCCCAAAGAGATCCTTCTTTCCAGAATGTTAAGAAACAAAAGCTAGGAACGCTCTCCCAATACATATTAAACAAAGACATACCCAGAGGACCTGTATTCTGGGTCTATGAATTTTTTTATTTCAAAGGAATTAACCCAATCACTGGGAAAGGTTTTAATTTATCGTACTGTTTCAAAGGTTATATATTGTGATGAAAAACGAAAGCTGAAAAAAAAAAAAAGAGCCTGTATATAAGCAGATGCACTGAAACAGAAAAGGAAATTTGCTGATATACACATCCGGTCTTACAGGCCCACTGAATTACAAAAATCCTCACTTAGATGACTTTTCTTACCCTTCGATATTAGCAACTCACCCTGGAGCAATCCATTCCCTTGTATTTCTAATCACTCTTGTTTAAATTTTATAAAACTTCACCTGTTCAGTACACTACAATATTCTACAATGAAAATCAAGGGGGAAAAAAAGACAGAACCCAGTCCCATACGTACAAGAGCTGCCTGGATGACAGGGGGCCTCCGGGTACCGTCTGCCCATAGCGACAGTCAGCACACTGGCAGGTGCCTCGGGAGTCCCCAAGTACTCGGGAAGACTGAGGTGGTTAGCTGCGCTGGGGGAGACAGAAAAAAGGTAGAAACAAAACAGAGACTTAGGATAATGGCTGCAGTTTTTTCATTAAAATGCTAATGATGACCACAAATTTCCAGATAACCACGTTCATGAATTATTCATAGTCATGTCCGCGACACAGTCTCCCTGACACTGCAGGCAGGCCCAGAGTTACTGGTGATTAGTATGCAGGTCCTGGAACGAGTGTCACAGGTGCACAGGTCACTGCAGGTCTCTCGATGAGGCTGGCCCTCATTAGAAGCCCAGGCAAAGCCATCGGCATTTCACCGACGCACTTTAATGTCATTCTTCCTAATGTCAGGGAAAAAGCACTAGCCTGGCTCTTTGCTGTGATATCTGAACTAATATCCTGTGAATATCCTAAAAGCTTGAAAAAAGAAACTTTTCTGTCTTGGAGAGGTTAGGTGTCAAGTTGATTTAAAAAACAAAACAAAAAACTTCTCCTTGAAGTACAACAGAAATATAAAAAAGTACACTCACCAAGAGTTGACAGCACAATGGATTGTCCTAAAGTGAATGCACCAGATCCAAAACAAGAACATGACTGGCGTCACAGGAGTCCCATTCGGGTTCCCTGCTAAAGGTATGTGTGTAACTCATATATGTAGATTGCTTTTGCCCTCTTTTGTGGACATCAAACTGACTTGCTGTCCGTCCGAGTTAATCTTTCCTTTAAAAATCATATTCTAAACACCCACTATATGCCCGGCCCTGGAGCCACAAAGATGACTAAGACACCATCTCTATGTCTAAGGAAAGTCAAGTGTGGGAGGAATGAGGGACGCACGCAAACTGGCCCCGTCAGGTAGGATGAGTGTAATGACTGAGATTCAGGTCCAGCAGGGGCACCTAGCCTGGAAGTGCAGAGACCAGGGAAGGCTTGCAACCAAAGGGATGCCTAACACGTCCTCTGAGGGTGGGAGCCGGGGATGAGACCAGACAGTGGGAAAGACAGAGGTCAGAAACTGCATTCAGCACTGCTGGACACCCCAGGGTGAACCGGGGAAGAGAGCTGGAGCCAGATGGCAGCCCAATACCCGTACCAAAAACTCAACTTGATCTCGGTTGCCAAGAGCCACGGACTCAGAATCAGTATTCCCGGGATGAGTGTGAAGAGGGCAGAGTGGAGGCAGGGAGGCCCGCTAGGCCGGAGGACAGGAAGGGTGCAGATCAGGGGAGGCAGGTGGGAAAGGGGAGAGAAGAGTGAGCTCTTAGAACCATTCAGAAGCCAAAAGCAGAAAAGCCTGGTGCATGGCAGTGACAGGCGAGGTACAAACACAGGAGCCAGAAGCGAGAAGGCGGCGGTCAGTCGGTGCAGTCTGGGCATCAAGACTGAGGCGTGGGGGCGGCGCCTGTGGCTCAGTGAGTAGGGCATTGGCCCCACATGCCAGAGGTGGCAGGTTCAAACCCAGCCCCTGCAAACAAACAAAAAAAAGACTGAGGCATGGGAACTTGAGGTGGGAAGACTCACACACTCTTTTTTTCTTTTTCCTCAGTCTGATATAGAAAGATTTACTTACTTCCAGGAAATGTCCACATAACAAAGGACCCCAGGATGCTCAAGCACCTGCTGCCTCGGGGCCAGGGTGTCGGCTGGGGCATCACCCCAAGGTGCGGACCTGCACAGGGGGTGTTCTCTCCTGACTGCCTCGCCCCCACCCAGGCACTGCAGCCACCTTTGGCCACCAAGGGTACAAGCAGCCAACCCAGTGTTCTTTAGTATGAAGCTTGAGGAAGACGCCTGAGGCATACACGGGATTAGGACATAGGGAGTGGCAGACACTGAGTCAGTGAGGACATCGCTGAATGAACACGGCAGAGGGGGAAGATTACAGGATTGGTGCTAAGAGCAGAACCAGGAAGGATGGCAGGCAGGTACCCAGGATACGAAGAGATGAATAAAGATTAAAAAATGAAAACTTCACACCTTTGCACCTGACAGTTAAGAGTCCCTGGGTGTTAGGAGCGACAGAGGCAGAGATCCAGAACTGAGGGGGTCGGGGGGAGACCGAGGAAGGAGAACAGATGCCTGCGGGGAGACTGAGCTCTGCCGGGGTGGCCGTGGGCTGCAGGACTCAGCACAGAGGGAAAGGCTGAGACGGTAAGAGGGAGGACGTGAAGACGGACCCAGATCTCTAGAGAAGACAGAAAAGGATCAGGAGTGCAGAGGAAGGGGCTGGCCTTGGAGGAAAGGGAATCCACAACCCTTTCACACTGGAAGGTTCTCCCCTATCCATGGGGGACACATTCCAAGGCCCCCAGAAACTGACAGGTCGTCCCGAATCCTAGCTACATCTGCTATGCTTATTTCTATACACCCATACCTATGATAAAGTTTAATTTACAACTTCCCCACAGAGGGAGATTAACAGTAACCGGGGATAATACAACACAACAACAAAATCCTATAATAAAAGTTATGTGAAAATGGTTTCTCTCTCTCAAAATACCTTATTGTACCATAGCACAAGTGATCAAAACCACGGAAACCGAAACCAGGGATACAAGGTACTACTGTAAAGGTAAGTCTGGCTACAGGAACTTTACAATTAACACCTTGGGGATGCTGGTGGCAACAGACAAAATGACATCAGTGTTCTTGAAAACAGCTGCCAAGGCTCTTTGTTGACAACGAACCAACAAGGAAACGACTGAGGGCACAGATCTTGAAATTCCTGGTTTCAGGAATGCTAGCCAGCAAAATCAAAGCAGCCCAACCCTGTTTCAAGGTAAAGAAACATGCATGCCAGTCTGTGTCAAGGTAGAAAAGAGCATTTGTGAGGTAAGCACACCCAGAGTAGAACTAAGGAGGCTCAAAAAAAATTAGCACAAGATTTAGTAGAAGGCTCTTAAAATGATCTTCGGTTTGGGGTGCCAACTTTTCTGGAGATTTATACATAGTTTTGTTACCAACATCTTGCAAGCCTTGCTTCTTGAGATGCTCCACTCAGTGGTCCTTTCTAGCATGAAAAATCTAATGAAAATTCAAAAAGGCAAACGTTTGAAAGGAAAGGCAAGAGGTGGGGGTGGGGGCAGGCAGAGGCACCTGCCCCCGGGACTTCCAGCTACGCGATCCCACTTCAGTCTCCTGCACACTTTTCCATGGAGGGTTTCAGCAAATTCAGAAACGGGGTGGAATCACTTAGTTCTTGGAAAGTATCCCAGTAATGTCAAAAAGCAGTAAGATCATCGGAAACCTAGAATCAGCTAGGGGAATGGGAATCAGCTTTTATGCTCTCCGGACTGCCTTTTGATCTCAAAAATTCCAGGGCTACCCACGGCTCATCTATTCTGTTAATGTGAGTGCAATCCAGGCCTTCCTTGCAACTGAAAAGAATTTCACAACCAAGCTGTCTTCCCTGAAATCTGTCAGCCAAGAGAGGGTTCCCAAAGTAATCAACTGGATGCCTGCTAAACTGTGTGATTACACAGGATACAGTAAGCAGTTAATAAATGCACAATAAGGCCTGGTGTGGTGGCTCATGCCTGTAGTCCTAGCACTCTGGGAGGCCGAGATAGGTGGACTGCTTGAGCTCAGGAGTTTAAGACCAACCTGAGCCAGAGCAAGACCCTGTCTCTAAAAATAGCCAGGGAGTGAAGCCACCAAACCCTGCCTTATTATACATTTGGCCGCTTGTAGTCCCAGCTACTTGGGAGGCTGAGGCAAGAGGATCGCTTATAGCTAAGACTTTGAGGTTGCTAAGAGCTGTGATACCACAGCACTCTACTGATGGTGACAAAGTGATACTCTGTCTCAAAAAAAAAAAAATTAAATAAATAAATGTATACTAAGGCGGGGCAAGGTGGCTCACAACTGTAATCTCAGCATTCTGGGAGGCTGAGATGGGTGGATTGCTTGAACTTAGGAGTTTGAGACCAGCCTGAGCAAGAGCAAGACAGTGTCTCTAAAACATAGCTGGGTGCTGTTGGGAGTGCCTCTCGTCCCAGCTACTTGGGAGGCTGGGGCAAGAGGATGGCTTGAGTCCAAGAGTTTGAGGTTGTTCTGAGCTATGACGCCATGGACTCTACTGAGACTGATAAAGTGAGACTTTATCTCCAAAAAGAATAAATAAAAAAATAAATGTATAATAAATCAATAAACCCATTCATAAGCGAAGAGATTTCACAATTAAGGGGTAAGGAAGCCAAATAAATGACAGAAATAGTCTTTCTGGCTCAGCGCCTGTAGCACAGTGGTTACGGTGCCAGCCATATACACCCAGGGTGGCGGGTTCGAACCTGGCCTGGGCCAGCTAAACAACAAAGACAACTGCAATAACAACAACAACAACAAAAAAGTCGGATGTTGTGGCAGGTACCTATAGTCCCAGCTACTTGGGAGGCTGAGGCAAGGAAATTGATTAAGCCCAAGAGTTTGAAGTTGCTGTGAACTGTGACACCATGCTGGCACTCTACCAACAGCAACATAGTGAGACTCTGTCTCAAAAAAAAAAAAAAAAAAGGAAGAAAGAATAGGCTTTCTATTTGTTTTTTTCTTTTTTTTTGCCACAGAGTCTCACTTTGTTGCCCTCAGTAGAGTGTTGTAGCATCACAGCTCACAGCAACCTCCAACTCCTGGGCTTAGGAGATTCTCTTGCCTCAGCCTCCCGAGTAGCTGGGACCACAGGCGCCCACCACAATGCTCGGCTATGTTTTTGTTGCAGTTTGGCGGAGGCCAGGCTTGAACCCACCACCCTTGGTATATGGGGCCGGCTACTCACTGGGGCACAGATGCCGCCCTACCCTAACTGACTCAAAGCAAAGCTGCAAATCACATTCAGCTGCATTTACCTTTCACAAAGGAAAATCTTTATGAACTCATAAATAAATGCTATGTGCTGAGTAGGAGGACCCTGAGGATACGCAAACATAAGATGCCTCTTAAATGGGGAAACAGGGGGTTCTGAACATTTCGAACATACAAAGACATAGAAATCGCCGACTTCACATCTGCCTGCCTTCTTACACCCCTCCCCGCCAAGGGCAGGACGTCATCACTCTGACAGTGTGGCAGCTCTGCTCCCAGACACTCGTTCCCGGGACAGCCTATTCAGGGGGGATCCGCTGGCAATGAGATACATAATAAGGAGATAACCAGGTCTCGCTTTCTAGAAAATTCTGAAAATTCACCTCGGTTACAGGTCTTTGTTTTATCCTGATATATACAGAGGGCATAAAAAAATGTATGCACGCTTTAAGAAAGGAAAAAAACTGTATGCAAATTGTATTAATATATACCGGTAATGTTTGTTATCTTGAGTATCTATCTGCTACAATTGCAGAAGTCAAACGTGATGTGAGCATTACAATTTTCATACAGTTTGTTCCTTTCTTTTTTAGGATTGATAGTTTTTTCATCATTTAATTTCTGAAATTTTCTGATATAAACATTTTAGGGTTATTTTACTGGTGCACAATAGGAATACGTACTTTCAAGGTACATGTAATAATCTGATACATTCATATAATTCATAAAGATCACATCTGGGTACTTAGGATATCTATCACCTGAAATATTTATCTTGTTTTTCCCTTTCTTAAAAATGTGCATCCGTTTTTTTTTTGGCACCCTCTGTATATCTATTACTATTCACCATTTTACTTCTTTTGACACATAAGTTGTGAGGTATCACACATCATACTGAATACAGTTTATATGTTACGCAGAGGCACACGCTCTACAGTATCTGCCTAGAAATAACTTGAATAACAGAATTTCCAAAAATAGCTTCCTTATTAGTATGTACTATGTGACATTTTCCTGAACTACTAGGAAATAAGTCGATCCTAAAAACATCAGATCAGATTGTGCTCATCTGATTCGTAACATCTTTTTTTTTTTTTTGCAGTTTTGGCCAAGGCAGGGTTCAAACCCGCCACCCACTCCTTGAGCCCGCCCTGATTTGTAACATCTTAAAAAAGAAACAAATCTCTGAAACTCTGTCCTCTTTGGGCTCTTAAGAAAGCTAAGCGTCCAAGACAAACAACGCACCGCTCACTTGAACGCAAGCCATCCAGAAAAGGACGGGGACATACGTGCAAGTGTTTACTGTGCAGCTTTTTAATTACTCCATTTACGGCACTATCCATAATATGTTCACTACTGCAAATGATCTAGCAGGTCATTAATCCTCACCAAATACACTGTTGCCTCCCTCCTCTCCTACAAATCCTTATTATGCTGCTGTGGGGCAAAAATGCCAAGAATTCTCTCCAAAATAAATATGTCAACAGCCACCAGTGCTATGATCTGCACTATTCTATAATAAGGAAATAGCTCTGCTTAAGTATTTGCTGCTGTTGACACAAAAGATAAATTTGTAAACATTTCTAAAAATGGCATTGCTTAAAGCAACATTCCTTATAGAAAGTTGGTGCAAGCTATTAAAAGGTTGCTTATGCGTTTCAAAGATAATATATTCTATAACTTGCTAATTATAATCTCTGCATCAATCTGTAGTTACAGTTTAATTTCTGTTTTTTAGAAAACTCAAGGAATAAGACATTGAAAGTGATCAACATTTTCATAACAGTTGAAGGACTACCCCACGTAAGTATTAAAAATGGGTTTAATTTCAACCACAGTGGATTACATTTTTTTTCTAAAAGGTACTGCCTTCTGCAGAGATTCTAGAATATGATTAACGCTCATTTGGTGACACAGGACTATCAACACGCCCATCCATTAATCTGCTCCCTTGGAGCATGAGAATACTAACTCCAAGGAAAAGGCGCTGGCCCAGGAGTCACCAGGCAGGGCTGGCTTTCTGCCTCCACAGAGCGAGCTGAAGGGGGAAACAAGCAAAGCCTCGGGGTGCGCAGAGAATCAGAAGGAGGAGCCCACTGAAGTTCAAACACCAAGGAGAGCACGGGGGCGGGGGTAAACACACTCTGAAAAGCCAAACGTGAAATCTAAGCTACAGAGTCAGGTTCAGGGCCAAGATTTACAGGGTTGGGATTTGAGTGGAAGGTAAACTGAAGCGAAATAGGAGGACAGGGTGTAAGGTTGGCTTTAAGTGTGTGCTGCTGGCAGCTGGCTTAGCCTGCTCTTTGAGGGCCAGTGGCAAGACAGCTGCTCTTGGAACCTTCCAGGCACAGAGAAAAGTCTGTCTGTTCCTCCACTGAAAGGCTTGGAGGAATTTTATCTGCCTCTCATAGTTTGGCTATTGCCTCTGCCTTCCCCTAAAAAGTAGCAATTCATTTCTGTGAGAGTCCCGACCTAACCCTTCTTCAAGTCAGCTATGATTTTAGAAACCGAATAAAATAAGAAAACTAGACTTAAAACACCCAGCTCTAGGTGAGATGTGCCTCTGAATACCAACTTGGGCTGTGAGATGACTTTTCTGTTTATTTCCCAGTTCTTAAGGATGTCTAATAGTATTCCTTAGACAAAACTTTCTTTTCTTTCTTTTTTTTGTTTTGAGAGTCTCATTATGTCACTCTTGGTAGAGTGACATGGCATCACAGCTCACAGCAACCTCAAACTCTTGGGCTTACGCGATTTTCTTGCCTGAGCCTTCTGAGTAGCTGGGACTACAGGCACCCGCCACAACTCCAACTCCCAGCTATTTTTGTTGTAGTAGTTGTCATTGTTTTTAGCAGGCCCAGGCTGGGTTCGAACCCGCCAGCCTGGTTGTATGTGGCCAGCGCCCTAACCACTGAGCTGTGGGTGCTGAGCCAGGTAGAACTTTCATTTGAAGTCAATTAGTACAAACACAGCCAAGCTTAACACATGCGGGGGGGCGGGGGATTACTGTTATTTAACAAGACCTCTTTTAGAGAAATACAATAAGAACCATCTTTAGAACAACAAAAAGAACCAATTGCTCTGATGGGAAATATCTGTGGAAAATGTGGGAACAAGCTCAAAACTTGGAGAAGGGACAGTTTTGCCACTGCTTGTGTAAGTGGCTCTGGATGAATTACTTAGCTTTCTAAGAGTAATTAGCCTCATTTGTAAAACACTAAGTTAAGGATGCCTGCCCTTGCAAAGGTTTGAATGAGAACAAAATGAAAGGTGCAGGATAGATCAACAAATGTGAATTAAACCTTAATGAAGTAGAAAAAGTAAAACCCCACAACACACAGATCACCGTTTACAGCTGGGAAGGTCACATGCCTCGTGGGTTCTACGTGACCCTCACCGTCCTATATGATAAGGCTTTTCCAAATTATTTTCAACAGAACATTGCTTTGGCTAATTAATAAAATATTCTTCACTTAACTGCTCCAATAGGAAGTATAGGTACTAAAGCATTTTCAAATTTAAAAAAAACTAAAATGTAAAAATGCCCCACTAGGATTTCCCCATTTTGTTTCTTCCTTTTACAAATTTCTTATTCCGAGTTATTTCTTTTTCTCATTTTCCCTTATAACATCTTCGTGGATTTTCTTTTCTCACTTTTTAAGTTCAATTCTTGCCAAAAAAAGTTAACAACTGCATGTTATTTAGCAGTTTACAAAGCACCTTCAAAAATATTATCTTATTTTTCTTAAATTCTTTTATTTTCTTCTCTTTATTTTCTCTTGCCTCACTTTCAGAAACACAGAACTTTCTAAAACCAGCACAGAAGTAATTTTTTTTTTTTTTTTTTGAGACAAAGCCTCAAGCTGTCACCCTGGATAGAGTGCTGTCACATCACAGCTCACAGCAGCCTCCAATTCCTGGGCTCAAGCGAGTCTCTTGCCTCTGCCTCCCAAGTAGCTGGGACTACAGGCACCCGCCACAATGCCCGGCCATTTTTTGGTTGCAGCCATCATTGTTGTTTGGCGGCCTGGGCTGGATTCGAACCTGCCAGCTCAGGTGTATGTGGCTGGCACCTTAGCCCACTGAGCCACAAGAGCCAAGCCCACAGAAGTAATTTTTCTCCTTCCACCAACTGCCTCCATCCTAACACACAATACTTTGCAGTCTGCCTAAAACAAATCAGACTACATCCGCTACACCTAATCCTGGCACGGCCAACTCTTTGCAAATAGTTAAGATCCCCAGGTAATTATCTCTTTAACTTGAAACACAGTTAGAAATGCCTAAATGTACCAACATATTAAAATAATACAGGTAAATCCCTTTAAGAATCAAAAATAACAAATGAAAAGTAAAAGGAACGAGAGGGGAAAATTGGCAGAAAGAAAAAGAAAAGGAATAAAACTGTTGTTATTTTAGCTTCCAGTAAAATTTCCATCATCTGTCTTATCAGGGCTATTTTTCCCCAAGCTCTGCCATCAAATATCTACTCATTATGTCTGCAAAAACCACAACGGGGTGTACCCCATCTCATTAAAAAAGATGATCACTTGAGCTATGATAATGAGGAGCATCTATTTGTGGTTTTCAGGACTGAAGTATTTCACACTTCATGAAACAGACACCAAGTATTTTTTATCTGTCATGATGACAACGGGACCCTTCAAATCTTATGTTTCCTCCAAGAACTTCTACATTCTGTCCATCTTGCTTTATCAACAGAAGAATATGAGGTGTCTGAAACAAATATTAATCCTACCACGTGAAAGTAAACAATTTTTTTTCAAACAAAGAGTCTGTAAACTCTACGTAAGAAATTAGATCAGATTGCCTTACATTCATTCAAACCCTGGAGGACATAAAACCTTCAAGATTTGAACTAACTACCCTTTTGCTTTACAATGGGTAAGCCCCAAAATAATTCAAAAATAATCCTTGATGTATCTTAACAATATATTTAACACTGTAAAAAAATCAGTTGTTAATCTTAAAATCGGAGGACTAGAGAAATTAAGAAGAAAAATTGAAAGAGAGAATGTTTGGTTCTGATTCTGCTGTGGTTTACTTGTTCAACGGATGTAAGCCTTTGGCACCTGATGAAACCTGCATTTTACAAAAGAAACAGTGACTTTTGTCATAGGAAAGATGTCCTGATCCAGCATTTTTTGATAGAATCTAAGGAATCATGGCAGCTCAGTCCCCTACAGAACACAACAACTGGAATCCCTGGATAGGAAAGCTCTTAGAAACTAATGTGTAGAGCTGAGAAAGCTGACCCACGTGTGACCATGGCTCCAGGGAATGGAGGCCATTTTTTGGTTTTTCGTAATGTTGGAAATCTTGTTATACTTGTGACTGGGTTTGAGGTCAGACCTGGAACTAACACTTTAGAGATAACTGTCCATTTTCCTCCTATCTTCTCAAATCAAGCAAGGGTAGCACTCAGTTCATCCTGACAGTGAGGGCAACAATCTCTGAATGAAAGTGAAGAGTGACCAAATTAACCCCCCATTAAGTGGACCAGACAACCACGCGTCTAAATTCAAATGAACCTCAAAATTTTTCAGTTACATGTGGTAGATCACAATCACCGGGCTCGTACCGACTCCCTTCCAAAGCTCCAAGTGGGGGACAGAGACAAACTCATGAGAAGAAAAAGAAAGAGGACAAAGTAATGGGGGAAACTGTTGGAAAATGCAAAGCAGACGGGTGAATTTGCAAAGCAGGGCAGACAAAACCTACGCATCTGTAAGCAGAACTGTCCAAAGTAACGAGCCAACTACAGGACACAGAATTGGAAGAAAGTGCAAGGTCAGGCACAACTTGATGGGTGGAGGGGAAGGCAGAGAACTGCTCACCTGTGTTTTAAGGAGCAAACCTCCCAATGGTATAGTCCTTAAGCCACGAGGCTTGGTAACCACTCTCCTCCCAACACAGCAGAAGAATGTTTACATTTGCTCCTTGCAAAGGTTCAACTCACTTGAGAGGCTGTGGACTCGGGACGGTGGGAGGTGCCATATGACAGAGGGCTGAGGGGGGTGTGCACTCCGGCCCTGCCCTGCTTGATTCTCAGGGCGCTGGATAGGCTGGAGCCTGGAAGATTTTTCTGGAGAAGCTCCAGCCCAAGAAAAGAGATCTATAGTTACCAAATTGAAATGCAAGATGACTTCAGCACAGAGGTGGCCACCCTACAGTGAGGCGACCAGTTAACAAAGCTCAGTGCCTTCTCAGACACGGAAAATGACAACGTGAACGCCAGACATGTGATGCAGGGTCCAGGCTGACAGACAGAAACTTTAGGAAGAAAGAGAGTCAGTGCAGGGAGAAAACTTCAAATATACATAACCCCAAGAGAATAAAAGATAGCACGTCTAGAAAGCAATAAAGAACAGGATGCTATAAAACAGAACACAGAGCCTCCATAGCTGACCGCCTCCCTACACTGACCACCTCCTTACGTTGACCTCATTTTCATAGACCAGACATGCACCACATGTACGCATCAGTACAGCAGGCCTTACGTTGACCACCTCTGGGTGCTGACCAGTTTGCCACAGTCCCTTGGGTGGTCTGCTTACAAAGGCTCACCGTGTTGTGAGAATAAGAAAAAGCTCCCAGAACTTAATATTGTGACCACAGAAATAAAAAATCAACAGAAGGGTTAGAATAATAAAGGTAAATGTTCTCCCAAAGTAGAATACAAAGATGAATATCAGTTTTTTTTAATAATAATTAAGTTGGAAGAAAAACCCAAGATTTCCAGCAAATGACCAGTAGAAGCTGCAGAAAAGAGGGAACAGAGAAAACGGTGGGAAGAAAATTATCCTCCCCCCCGCCCCACACAAAATCTCTCAATGGATGAGAAAAGTAACATCACATTATGACAAAACGTCAGAACACTGGGAAATTTTACAAAGTACCCTAAAAGCCCCCCCCCCAAAATGTTATATACAAAGAAAACAGAATTGGAAGAGTATCCAACAATTGGGTAACAAAACAGAAGAAAATGGAGCAGGGCCTCTAAAAGTCTGGGAAGCAATCCGCAATTCAATATAAATAATATGAGAGGTTAAATGGTATTTTCACAGATGCCAGATCTAAAAAAAAAAAAAATCCACGCACACTTTCTCACAAAGCAATTGGGCAATGCCCCCCAAAGAGTCAAAACCAAAACAAATGCCGTCAAGAAAAATAGTTAATCAAGAGTAGTACACCTGCAGCTCAGGGGGCAGGGCGCTGGCCCCATATACAGAGCGAGGGTGGCAGGTTCAAACCCAGCCCCGGCCAAACTGCCACAACAAAAAAATAACCGGGCATTGTGGCAGGCACCTGTAGTCTCAGGAGGTGGAAGTTGCTATGAGCTGTGTGATGCCACGGCATTCTACTGAGGGCGATAAAGTGAGATTCTGTAAGAAGGAAAAGAAAGGGGAGGGGAGGGGAGGAGAGGGGAGGGGAGGGGAGGGGGAGGGGAGGGGAGGGGGAGGGAAGGGGAGGGAAAGAAAAGAAAAGAAAAGAGAAAGAAAGAAAGATAGTCAATCAAGAACTCCCATATGACCGTGAGGGAAAATTCTAGTTCCACAGCTGCGCATCAGGCCTCAAGAACAAACAGTCCAGGACAGGTGTGGTGGCACACCTATAATCCTCATGCTTTTGGAGGCTGAGGGGGGAGGATCATTTGAGCTCAGGAGTTTGAGATCAGGCTGAGCAAGAGCGAGAGCCAGTCTCTACTAAAAGTAGTAAAATCAGCCTGCATGGTGGCCACATACCTGTAGTTCCAGCTACTTGGGAAGCTGATGCAGAAGGGTTGCTGGAACCCAGGAGTTTCAGGTTGCCGTGAGCTATGGATGCCATTGCACTCTAGCCTGGGCAGTAGAGTAAGTCCCTGTCTCAAAAAAAAGAATAAACAGTCCACAATGGAGCAGGCAAGCAGAGGGCTCCAGGAAAAATCTCAGGCATACATATACGTAAGAACCAAGAGATGAGCCATTGTGTTTTATTATGTTTCAGAATTTGAAGACAAATACACAGTAAATAAATGCAATGCTAAGCAAAAAAAAAAAAGATTTTTAATATGCTACACAAGAAAGAAAATACAACAGTATACTGCACAGCTCAGCTGCGAAAAATATTTACAGTGAAAACAAATTGAGATGGAACTATCTTAAAGCATAAAGGGCAGGTATTTAAAGGAGGGAGAATTCAAGAAAGCTTACCCCTCTTCTTCCTTAATGGTAAGTCAAGTTGAATGCCTCAAATTGAAAAGAAAATTTAAGAAATACCAATATAAACACATAAATCTGTTACATGGAAGTAAACACCAGAAGAAGAGCTAAATGAACTGAAATTGCTTTCAAGAAATGTAAAAAGTCAATGCAAATCAAGTGGGGCAGGAATTTGTAAGCTATGAGTACATGTATTACTTCAATTAAAAATGGATTTTTAAAATGGTAAAAGTTGATCAATGAAACATATAAATGACTTAGCTGTGTAAGACTAATAATGTGAATTTCATTTTCTATATAAACAAGAAAACAGATAGATCTTAATCTGTGCCTTGTAAGTAATCACATTGTTAAAATTCAATTTAATGCATTTTATCTTACTTTAATGACCACACTGAAAGGTCAAACATTTCTAAAACTTCATGCCTCTAGCTTTAATTGAGACATAGCAGCATCCCAGGAAATCAGTACCCAAGGAAGAACCAGTCATCTTGGTGTCACAGAATTCATTAGCTGCAGCTCCATATGGATAAAAAAACGCCTCGGCTATACCGTAACTTCCAGGGCTTACATCCAGAGTCCCTACCGGCACTTCTTTTTTTTTTTTTTTTGAGACGGAGCCTCAAGCTGTCACCCTGGGTAGAGTGCTGTGACATCACAGCTCACAGCAACCTCCAATTCCTGGGCTCAAGCGAGTCTCTTGCCTCCGCCTCCCAAGTAGCTGGGACTACAGGCGCCCGCCACAACGCCCGGCCATTTTTTGGTTGCAGCTGTCATTGTTGTTTGGCGGGCCCCGGCTGGATTCGAACCCGCCAGCTTAGGTGTACGTGGCTGGCGCCTTAGCCCGCTGAGCCACAGGTGCCGAGCCATTAACTCACACTTCTAAGGTCAACATTGAAGTGTGGCTTGACTTGTGTCCCCTGCTCCAAGTGTCACAGCCTAAAATCAAGATGTCAGCCAGGCTGAGTTCATAGAAGCTCTGGTGAAGAAACATTTGCTTTCAGAGTCATTCATGTTGATGGTAGAATTCAGCTCATGTGATTGTAGCACTGAAGTCTCCATTTCCCAAAGTATCACAAGGCTAAAATCAAGATAGCAGCCAGCCTGAGTTCTTGGAATCTCTGGAGAAGAAAAATTCACTTCCAAGGTCATTCATGTTGGTAGAATTCAACTCATATCCTTCTAGCACCAAATTCCTATTTCCTTGGTGGATATCAGTCAGGGACCACCTTCAGCTTATAGAGTCACCTGTTTCTTGACATGTGTCTCCCTCCATCTCCAAAGCAATAATGGTCTATTGAATCTTTCTCTGGCTTCAAATCACTTCCCACTCTGATTAGGTCAGCCTCACCTAGGATAATCTTCCTCTTGATATATTACATATTAATGAGAGTGGTATCTAATCTTTCTGATGGGTTCTACTCACACTCCAGGTCATTACACAGATGTTTTAGTCAGCTCAGAATGCTATAACAAATACCATAGACTTGATGGCCTAAATAACAGAAATTTATTTCTTGTAGATTTGGAGGCCAGGAAGACTAGGATCAAGGTGCTGGCTGATTTGGTTTCTGGTGAAGTCCCTCTTCTTTGTGAGAAGTTGGATGCCTTCTTGCTTTATCCTCCCTCACATGAGGAAGAGAGCGATTATCTCTCTCACATCTGTTCTTATAAGAGCAATACCTAATTCTACTCATAAAGGCTCCACACTCATGAGCTAATCACTTCTCAAAGACTCTACTTCCAAACACCATCATATTCTCGAGGATTAGATAGGGCTTCAATACATAGATTTTGAAGGGACCCAAAAGTTCCGTCCATAGCAGAAGGGAATGTACACGAATGGGCAAAGGTATTGAGGGCCAGCTTAGAACTTTGCCTGCCCACAGGTGGATTTCAAGCTAGCTCTAAAGAATGACAACCTGCAAATGTGACATTACCATTATAAAGAGATCTAGGAGCCACAGTTTTTCTGCTTCCAAACTCTGTTTCCCTCATTCCTTTTTGATATTGATTCTTCTCTTTTCAGAATACTAAATATCAAAGATCAATTGAAACAGCACCTGCATCAGGTTTTGGCCCTTCAAATGACTTCTGGCCTAGGAGAGGATTTCTGAATGGTAAATTTGAAGGGTATTTCTTTCCCCTACGTGCCTGTAAATTGAATGATGGAAGAGACTGTATTTTCTGTTGTCTCTCTCATCCTAAAATAGAATAAGCCAGAATAACAACTTGTCCTGACCCTTATGTATTTGACACATTTTTCTCCCCATCTGTACAGCCAGGCTTAGGAAAGAATTGTCCGTGTTCCCTGTCCATGTATTTGGACATGTATTTTGCTTATAAATGAATGACTCCTTTACCCACTGCCTTCTATCTGCTGCCCATCCCAGCCCCCCCTATTCCAGTGACCCTTCTCTGGCAAAGGCAACTAGTGACCTCTTTTGTATTAGTCTTAATAGACCTTATCTTATCTCTGTGGCATTTGCCATTATTGATTGCTCTCTTCTTCCTAAAACCTTTTTCTTTCCTCAACTCTGTTATATTCCTCTCTGCCAGTTCTTGTCTTATATCTACAGGTGCTTTTTCTTAGTTGCATTTACTAGAAACTTTTTCCCTGCACCATCTAAACATTGCTAGGTTGTTCTGGCCCAAAACAGACTGAACTGGGTTCAAATCCTGCTTTGGATGATGTGTGGAAATTTACATAACCTCTCTGAGCTTCCATTTCTTCTTCTGTAAAATAGGAAATATATCCATGCCTCCGAGTTATGAAGAAGATGAGTGATAATGCTTGTAAAGCACCAACATATTAGAGCTGTCATTCTTCCATGGCTCCAGCCTTCCAGATAGCAGAGACCCAAAGGGGCACAGGATATTCTGATGCAGCTGTTTTATGGTAGTGTTCTGATAAAATAACAGCAAAATATCTCCATGTTCAAATGGGCCTATCAAGATATCCTTATTTTGAGTCTTTTTCAATTATTTGAGCTGTACTTCACATACCACGCATTTCACCCTTTTAAAAGTGTACATTTCAGTAGTTTTTAGTATATTCACCATGAATATACTAAAACCATCACCATTAACTCCAGAATGCTTTCATCACCCGACAGAGATACCCTATACCCAGTAGCAGTCACTCCCCCTAGGGAGTGCCTTCCCCTAAGTCCCTAGAAATCACTAGTCCACTTTTTGTATTATGGATTTGCATAATATGGAAATTTTATACAAATGGAACCATATAATAGGAGACATTTTCTTTCACTTAGCACAATGTTTTAAAACTTCACCCATGTTATAGCATGAATCAGTATTTTGCTCCTTTTTATGAAGGAATAATATATGATATAACACATTTTGTTTATCCACACATTATTGATGAACATTTGAGTTGTTTCTACTTTTTCTCTGTCAGAAATGCTGCTATGAAAAGTTGTCATATACCTTTTCTTATGCAGTGTCTATCTAATCTACTCCTAATCTCAGACACTGAAGTTTTTCTCTCCTGAATTTTTATTTAGGTCTTTTAATCTTTTTTGTCTTTTTTTTTTCTTGGACATACCCAGTTATTCCCCCAGCTTCTTGAACATATGGAATATAATTATATACTCATAACTGTTTTAATGTCCCTGTTTAGTAATTCTATCATCTTTGTCATTTCTTGGGCAGTTTCAAATGACTTTCTCCTCTACTCATTATGGGTTATATATCCCTGATTATTTGCATGCTGGAGAAATGTTTTAGATGCTAAACATTGTGAATTTTTCCTTTCTTGAGTACTGGATATATTTTTATTCGTGTAATATTCTTGAGCTTTGTTCTTAGAACGTTTTGTTACTCAAAGAGAATCGGATCATTCTGGATCTTCCTTTTCCACTTTATTAGGCAGACTGATCAGCAATTAGTCTTAGGCTAATCCTACCACACTACTGAGGCAAAACCCTTCCGAGTGTTCTCCCCCATGCCTCCTGCATAGTGAGATGTGTCTTTTGGGTTGATGAGAACAGTAACTATTTCTGACCTTCTGTGGACTCTAAGGATTATCTCTCTAGAATTCTTTTCCCAGCTTAGATTATTTTCTTCACAGGCATGCACTGATCAGAATGTGGCTAAAAATTCAAAAGGACTCTTAAGATCTTTAGAATTTTCTCTCTATGGAGCTCAGCCCTCTCTGGTACCCTGCCTTGTAGACTCTAACCCACTGACCTGCCCCAGTCCCCAGCTCAACTGAGAGAAAACTCCACTCTTCACCTGAGTCCCCCGATTGCCTGAACCACAACCTAGATGTACGCTCACCTCATTTGTTTTCTGACTCTTAGGGATCATTGTACTTCCCTGCCTAATGTTTAATGTCTTAAAAGCCATTCTCTTATATATTTGGGCTATTTTCTTTTGTTACTTTCAGGTTAGAGAGTAAATCTGATCTCATTTGCTCCATTTTGGCTAGAAGTAGCTACATTTTTTAATGTGAAAATTTTGGCAATTGCTACAACACCACTACACCACTATTTTCAGCTTTGGAGAAAGAAGAGGCCCAGGTATTTGCTATAACAAATACCATAGACTTGATGGCTTAAATAACAGAAATTTATTTCTTGTAGATTTGGAGGCCAGGAAGACTAGGATCAAGTTGCTGGCTGAGCAACCTTTGAGAAGTAGGAAGGCACTATGTCTTGTAAATCATAAGTTACCTGAAGATGAGACTATTGTAGGCCACATTTTGTCTAAAGAGTAGATTATATGTATTATGTCAACAAAGTTTTTATTTTTGGATTTGGAAACCCTGATTTTAACTTCCTGTTTGGTCTGTTCTTCTGAACTTTGAAGTAGAAAAGAATCTGCTTCTTCTTTGGGATGGGAAGTATTAACTGCCCCTTTCTACAAGGTATAATGGTTCACTTGCTCACTAATTTGTGTGTGGCTGGTTGCTACTCAATTCTGTAATCATCCCCCCCACCATACTTCAGATTTCTGGGCCAGAAATTCCTACCCACACTCCATCTCCTCTTTGACTGTCCTCACCACCAGCCAACCCCAGGCAAACAACTACAAATACTAAGCAGGAAAGTAGATTTCCACTGGGCAAAATTTGCTGAAATAAATTTAGATTGGTTTAATAAAAATAAAGCCCATCCAAGTTTACAAAGAACTCAGCACATGTTCAGCACATGTGCTCCCTGGGGTGCCCTACTGTCTGTTAGGATGTTGACCAAACTCGTCAAGTGTGTTTCCTTAAAGTGGGAAGCTATCACAGTCCTGCCCTATCATTACTGCCCTGCTCACACTGTGAAGGTCATGGGCCATCTCCGATGTTATAAATATACAGGTTCCCATGCCACACTGTTTGTTACTATGTCAGTTAAGCTATCCAGCTTTAAAATTAAACCACACTTTTCCATCCATTACAATCCTCTGGATAGTGACTGGATGGCTGCAGATTAATTTTTAATATTTTCTTTCCATTTTCAAGGGCTGCAGCTGCCCCGGTGCTCATCGTTTGCACGCAACACTCAGCCTTTGCACAGATGTGTTCACCTTTGTGATAATGTAAGGTTACTGGCTTTTTCCTAGCGGCCTATGAGTTGCCAGTTGCCATGGGCATCAGCATGGATCTCTCTGCCCCTGGACACAGTTATGTAGCCAGTAGGATGGATAAAAAGAAATTATGATTGGGGCAAGATTTAGACAGCAGGTGAGTGCTCTAGGTTTAGAGTATGACTCCAGGCCTGTAATATCAGAGAGAGATGTTGGAGAGTAGTTCAGTGATGAGTGTAGTGATAAGAGCCCTGGGCAAGGCATCAGAAGACCAAGATCCAGACACAGTGTGGCCCCTTCTGACAATGGCTTACCTGAGGGCAAGGATGGGGCTTCATTCATTCATACTCCCCACCATGCCTTACACGGTCTCATGAACAGAGTAAGTTCACAGTAAAACTTGGCAAGTACAGTAGAACCCCCATATTTGACCACCTCCCTATACTGACCACCTCCTAAGTTGACCTAATTTCCATAGACTAGACATGCACCACACATATGTATCAGTACAGTAGGCCTACATACCTCCGTATGTAGATCAGTTTGTTACAGTCCCTGCGTGGTCACCTTACTGAGGATCTACTGCATTTTGGTCCCCACAAACCACCTGACTTGAAGCATCCATGTGGAATCAGCTTTGTGAGTCATAACAAGACACTGGTCTAGATATTTCTGCTCATGTATTTACACAAAGATTAGGGATGAGACTCATTAACAACTGGGAAGTGTACCACCACCAGTCAGTAAAAAATCTGAAAATTCTACACTATTTTCACTTTACTTAAAGGCTCTGAAACCATCAAGAAGGCCTGTGTTGAAGGTCTCTGCTAATAACACCTTCCTACTTCAGCAAAGAGTCAGGCTGTGGCTGCCTGCACAGCAAAGTCAGTGGTGTGCCTGCCTACTTTGCTGCCTTGAAACTCAGACCACCCCAGACTCAATGGAAATACTTCAGGGAACAGGGGAGGAGCTGATAACAAACTATGCCAGCATCTGGAAGTATCTTCACGAGACATGGCATGCCGTTCATCTAAAGCCTATCCAGGGCTCTTCCCAATATGAGGTCACATATGCAATCTCTAATGACTTTTTTAAGGGGAGCAGGATTAAATTAAAATTGGCATGCTACCATTAAATTAACAATCAGAAACATTTAGAATAATTAGCCACTTTTCCTTTTAAAAGGTGAGGCTAGTCCAGGTGTGGGGGCTCACACAAGTAATCCTAGCACTCTGGGAGGCCCAGGTAGGTAGATTGCTTGGGCTCAGGAGTTCAAGACTAGTGTGAGGAACAGTGAGATCCCCGTCTCTACTAAAAATAGGTAAACTAACCAGGCGTTGTGGCAGGCACCTGTAGTTCCAGCTACTCAGGGGGCTGAGGCAAGAGGATCACTTGAGCCCAAGAGTTTGAGGTAGCTGTGAGCTGTGATGATCCCATGGCACATTACCCAGGTGACACAGTGAGATTTTGTCTCAAAAAAAAACAAAAACAATGAGTCGTGTGTGTGTGTTCACAAGCCCATTACTCTGCTGTGTCTCTGTATAGAGGCAACCATTTTTCTGGTTTGTTTTTATATGTCGCCTCCTTGATATTTTGGGGAGGGGAAAAGCAACAGGAGGAAGACGAAACATTTGAAACATTATGATTGTGCTGGTCAGTGTCCAGGTCATGTCCTCTAGGAGGATGACCTGCTCCAGGGAAGACAAGAACATGCCTTTGAGACATAAATCCAATGTCAACTACAAGGGTTCTCCAGCTGCCTGTGGGTGCAGGGTCTGCGGCCCTGAGGAGGACGCCTACTCACCCCATGGGTCTTTGCCCGTGATGAGGTGCCTTCCTCTGTGCCATTTTCTGAACCCTTGTCCCTTTTCTCCTTCAAGCCTCAACCTAAAAGTCACCTCCGCCTGCACAGGGCTTCCTGTCCCTCCTTCTGTGGCCTGTCAGGAGCCAGATGGCGGGGGGGCCTTGAAGGCCATGGTCAGGAGCATGGGCTTTCTTCTCACCGCAACAGAGGTCCTCTGGGGGGATCCACGGAGGCCACGAAGGGCCTCATGTGTGCACAGGCCTTTCAGGCTGTGGCATAGTGAAGGCTTCCTGTAAAGGGACTAGACCTCTGGCCGTGGAGGTGGCAGGAAGTCAATCAGGGGAATATGTTGAGGATGCCTGACAGTAGGAGTTTAAAGTCAGAAATCACTGGAGCAGAGGTGATCAGGCTGGACCCCACATTGAAGGAAAAGGTCACTAGAGCTGCCATGTATAGGGGAGAAGGGGCACCAAGGTCGTCTTTTCTGGGGCTCAATTACAAGGTTGCTAGGTTACTTGGATTATTAATTTATTTCCATTCAATGTTTTCAAAGAGGAATCCCCTCTAGAGGAAAAAAGAAAGAAAGAAAAAGATCCAATTCAGTCTAAGCAGGCATAGAAGCAATGTCAGAAGCTGGAAAGAATTTGCCAATTTTATCTGTTATTCCTCTTCCAAGCATGAAACCTTGCACCTGGAACCACATAACCAGAGCAAATAATTTTAGTTTCTATCTATTTCTTCTTCTTCATTCATACAAATGGCAACTCAGGCCAGCAAGGTAACTCACGCCTGTAATGCTAGCATTCTGGGAGGCTCAGGCAGGTGGATCTCTTGAGCTTAAGAGTTGCAGACCAGCCTGAGCAAGAGTGAGACCCCATCTCTACTAAAAATAGAGAAATGATTAGGCAGGCGCTGCAGGAGCCTGTAGCCCCAGCTACTCCGGAGGCTGAGACAGGAGGAGTGCTTGAGCTCAGGAGTTTGAGGTTGCTGTGAGTGACTCTGTCTCAAAAAATAAAGACACGTCACAGGGAATTCCTTCCCTGCACTGTTCTTGGGGAACTCCTCCCATGATAAGGGGCTGTTGTCACATTTGCACTGTGTGTTTGTTCCTGAGTAACCGATGGTGTTTTTTACAGGCTACCCAAAGCAGAGGGCGGCAGCGCCTCGGAACGGGTTTCCGCCCAAGCCCGACCTGCAGGCCCGCGAGGCAGAGCGGCAGCTGGCGCAGCGGCTGAAGGAGCGCTGCGAGCGGCAGGCCCGGCAGCTGGGCCTGGTGCGGGCGGAGCTGCGGAGGGCCATCTGTGGCTTCGACGCCCTGGCCGTGGCCACTCATTATTTCTTTGGAAAGGTGAGGCCCCGTTTGATGAATGTCCCAGGGCGTTGGGATTGTGGGAGAGGGAGGTGATGGTTCTTGTGTGTGTGTGTGTGTGTGTTTTGAGCATTGATCAGAGTTGAGTTTAGCTTTTCAGAAGGTCCCACAAAACCTGCAGCATCGTATCATGTTTGGGGGCCACAAGTAGACTTACATGTGAAAAAAATTAGTTCGGGAAGAATGAGTAATAACCTTCCTTCCAAAAGAGAAAATTAGATAGAAAAGGAATAAAGGAACATAAGTGAACCTTTTTTGCAGAAAGTGGAGCGTGGTTCTGAGCTGAGATGGCCAGACTCTGACTTGTCTGGTTGAAGGGGACAGGGCCATGCTTACAGTTCTCAGAGCCGCGTGGAGCCAGGGCGGGACACTCCCTGCACCTGGAGGGCTGGTTTCCTCCCAGCCAGTGTCTGGAGCTCCTGGCACCCTCCAGGCCCAGAGCCCCTCCCCAGAGCACAGAGGCTGGGGGCAGCCTGGGGTCCCAGCGTGTTTGTGCTCCTTCTGGGGTTCTTTCAAGGGAAGAAATGAGCCTTTACCTCGGAGATTCAAATGTTACGCATGCACGTGTTGGGTTTCACATATGGGCCTTCAAGAGCTGTCTATAAATAGGAGGCAGTAAAAGCACTGTATAAATGCTCTCCACATACGAAAGTGAACTAACTACTTGTCGGCTAATTTAAAAAAGCACAGGAGAAGGTATGTGGCCCCCTATCCACTGGCTTCTCCCTTTACTTACCATCTGAGCCTTTAAGTGTGGAGGACCCTGGCCCTCCGTGAAATCCCGCATGGCCCCTTCCCTCCAGCATGGAAGCCTGAGCTGCTCACCCTTATTGGTCTTTTTTGCTTACAGCTTCCAGCAGAAGGAGCCATTGATCAGCTTGTTGTTATAATAAATGACAAACATAGACAGCTCTGAAATTTCAGTCTTACCAATAGTTTCAGCCTCCTCCCCAACAAAAATTTTAACACCTGGAAATAACCAATTTGAATGTCATACCTCCCTTTCTGGTCCAGTAATGTTGGCACCAACATTGAGCGACCTTGTAGAGCCATCCTTGTAATAATGAAGGTGACAAACACAAGTTTTTGAGGTGCCAAAAAGGCCTGAGTGTCTCGGCCTCCACGGGGCACTTTTGTTATTGGAGGAAAGGGAGCATGTGTTTTGTTTGTGACCTGGGTGTGTACTTCCTGCTGACTTTCAGGTCTTTCATAAAGAGAGGAAAGCGGGTTATTCACAGAAGCTGAGTGATTGCATTTACATAGTTACTCTGTCCACTCTGGGACTCCTCCTTCCACGCATCACCCAGAGTCATGCCAAAGCTGGACAAAGGATCCGTGTGGCTGGACACAGCAATAGACACTGAAGTAACGTATTGATAATATGTGCTGTGCTTCACCAGTTGGAGCTTTTGGACCCCACCTAGGATATCCTGGCAGGAAAGAGAATTATTGTGCCAAAATTAAGTATCAGTTCCCCATAACTGTGCATTTTTGTAGCACAGGAAAATTCCTTGCTGGCCCATGGGCCATGAGTTTATTTCTCTGTAGCACACACACGGCTCTTTCAGACACCGGCAAGGGCCAGTGGGTGATTTGTGGATGTCCCAACTGGGCCTCCCTACCACTGCAGCTGTACTTGGTGTGACATTCCGGCGAGATGGATGATGGGCATGAATTTCATTTTCTATACAGTAAATCACAACCAGCAACTCCAAGCAGGCCTCTAAAATGACAGTGGCATTTCACCTCCCAGTGATGTGTTCTTTTCTCTGTCTTTCTGATCTCTATTCTCTTGCTCTTGATAAACCCCAGGAGAAAAAAATAGAAGAGAAAAAAATTTTTTAAGTCTCTATTTGAGCATAATCAGCGACTCTTATGCAGGCTGTCCTGTGTGCCATGTGTTTGAAAATGATGGATTGGAGAGTCTGCTGGTAATGCCACATTAGACCAGGAGCTGAGGTCACCAGGGCTGCTGGACATAAGGTGCCCTGTGTCACTCTTGGGGGAAAACCGTACCCTGTTGTTGTGCGTGAGAAGTGGTCAGAGCTGGGCGTGCCAGCTGTGAGGAAACGTGACCTATATAGCCAGCCTGAAAATCCAGGAAGACCTTGCCAGAATTCCATCCCTTAAGGGGAACACGGCTATCTTTGGTACCTTGCAGCGCACCTGTCTACAGAGCATGGTGTAGTGGACAGAGGGCCCAGCAGCAGCTAAGCGGTGGTCTGTCTCGGCCTCCACCGGGGGGAGATCTTGAGCGAGTCCTGCCTCTGTGCTTCCGTCTGCGGGCGGCAGTGCTAGGACTCACATCCTTGTCCTCGGTAGGCCTCCCCTGGAGTCTGGGCTGAATCACCTCTGACCAGTCATCTTTGAGTGGCACTATCCACCATTTCAAATAGGATTTGTAATAACTCTCCACAAGGTTATTGTGAGAATGTAGCAAATTCATGGGCGAGGGCGCTTTGAACAAATAGTAAGACATTCTTTTTCGAAGGCAAGGAAATCTAAGACCTGCCTCACGGATGAGGTGTATAAAGTGTAGACACAGTTCAAGCCACTCTTACTTCATGTACCCGTGAAGGATGTCACCTAGGGCGTGCTTCAGAACAGAAATAATCTAGTCTAGCTCTTCAGCGGCTCCTGTATCTTTTCCTGAATGTGCTGATGCCTTCCAGTGTACGTTGGAAGTAAGTCTTACCACTACAGAAAAGGAGTTAGAAGCCCAGATAAAGATCTTCCTTTTCTGCCCGGTGCTTTGCAGCTCGGAGCAGAGCGGCTGCAAAAGTTGTCAGCTCTGACACAGTGTCAGCCCGGCGTCCGGGGATTCTAAGCTGCCACATCGCATGAGGTGCCAACAGCAGCCTCACACTTGCACTGGTCCCAGGCAGCTCAGCAAGGCATGTTCCTCACCACACAGGCCAAACAGATCTGGGTCCCAGACCTCCAGGTGGTGTAGTGATGAGTGTGACGCTCTGGGATTCGCGCTTTCCGGGGTCAAGTTGAGCTGTTACCTTTTTCTCGGTCGGCTCCCGAGAATGCGCTCTTTGGCGTCCCCTGGTGGTTCATCCACGAAATGATCCCTTCCGCCGTCCTGTGGAAAGTGTGAGCCTTGCTTTGTGGCTTCCTAAGTTTTATACACTAGGTTGTATTTCTTTTCAATCTATTTTTAATAGATTTATTATAATTATTCAATATTTTTTCATATGTATTCTTGTCATTTTAATTATTAACTTGTGAATGTGATAGTAGATGATGGTTTTGTTTTTATTTATTACTAAATAGGCATAAAAGACATGAAAATGTCAAGCATTTGTGGACTTTCTAAGCTTAATAAAAAATTAATAATGCATCGATCTGCCTCTTCTCAAAGTATACATATTTCATGGCCTTTACTATTTGACCTTTTATGACAAAAACAATTTTTTAAATACTGAAGAGTAGAAAGAATAACACCAAAATACCCATCATCTATTATTTCACATTTATTACCATTCTATTATATCACTTTGTTTTGTTATTGTTGTTAGATAGTTTTAAGATTTTATACATTTTTACATTTTTATGCATTTCTGCTTCAACTTCTCAACTTCAGATCGCTTATGTTAGTAAAGCTTCCTTATCAACCCTACCGCTACCATATGAAAGAGTCCTGGGAGGACTCAAAAAAGCAGAGCTCCTAAATAACAACAGCACTCCGTTTATGAGCCATCTACTATGTCATAGGCATTCTTTTAATAATGAATGGCCTACATTCTTTTAATCCTCACAACAACCCTGTCCGGAGTAGACATTATCCTGGTGTGCCATTTGGGGAAACGGAGGCCCAGGGACATTGTGTAGCTCTCTGAAGACAACATAATTAGAAAATAATGGAGCCAAGAGACAGATTCAGTCAAGTCTACATCCAACACCATGTTTTCCTCCAATGTGAAATCTGACAATTCCGTCAATGAACTCATCCTGGGAGAAGTGCTACATACCTCATTGAATATCTCTATGACCACCCTTGAAGCACTCCCCTGGGGAAGCAACGCACTGATGACAATGTCCAGTCCACCCTGCAGTTATTTACTGACTTTGACCTCCCCCATAGTGTAAGCTAGTGCATTGTCATATGCAAGAGCCATGAATTGTTGGCCAAGATTTTCACTTCAGATTTTCCTGTTTCTCTATGTTTACTTGTCTACTATGCTTCTCCCAGTCAGCCAATGATTTTGATGCATAATTCAACGAATTTTTGCAATATTTTCATCAGTTCTGCTCATTCTGACCACCCCAATCTCTCTTCATCAGTGACACTTTCTCTTCCCTCAGAATAATATTTAATCCATTTGTGCACTGGCATTATCTCCATGAACTTGGACTAACATGTCCTGGATTTTGCTTCCACTCTTGCCACATTTAACAAGACATTAAGAAATGTTTGTTCGTCACATTCTCACTTTGGCACACAAAAACATGCAACAGCAATTACAAGCACGCTCAGCAAGATACTGCCACACGTTGACACGAGCACCGCTGTAAGACCGTGATATTCCAGGACTCTGAAACCTTTCCGAGCTGTTCGTACAGTGCTGCCAGTGTCAGGGCACAGAGGCAAGTTCTTGAACTTACTTGTCAGACTTGATATCATGATGCTACCTCTCTCTACCCTGACCCTTCAGGTGCTTTGATGTAGTTAAAAGTGAAAAACAATGGCAAAACAAGTGCAGCAATAATCTACATGTTAAACATATGCTCAGCATACGAACAGAAAATGATCTAAGGTGATACTTAATCTGTTGCCGAGGAAAAACGCTACATGCTCAGTGAAAGCCTAATTATTGCAAATAGGAAGGAGCCTTGGAAGAAGTGGGGAGAGGGGAGGGATGTGAGGCAAGTAAGGAGGAAAGAAAAGTGGTCTGGGAAAGGAACCCCGGGGCCTGCTGTCTGCCCAAGGCATTCCCCCCACCTATCTTTAATATCTGTAAGTTAATTAATGGGTTATGAATAGAGAGCTAGAGGGAAGGATTCGTTTGTAATTTTTAATGTATTTTTTAAATTTCAAAATATTATGGGGTACAGATGTTTTTATTACATGGATACACTGTATTATGCTGAAGTCAGGGCTTTCGGTGCACCGGAGAACTCTCTGTTCCAAGCTCCACGTGGTGAAGCTGGCGCTGGTCCACCTTTAACGCTCTACTGCACCTGGGCCGGTTCTTGGGCCAGGTCAGGGTACATGCTGCAGGGAAGGAGAGAAGAGCCGGAGGTAGAATCCTTTTGGAAAATAAATGCTTAATTACTTTAGCCATTTAATACATTCAGATATTAAATTCAGGATGAACATCTGTCCTGGAGCTCCAAAAGCAGCAGAGAAGCCATTATATCCATTTGCCAAAGAACTTCATATTTCAGAGATTTGCCCACTGAGTGGGGCTCTTAGAACAGGAATTACACCTGATCAAAATGGAAAATAGTAAACTCTTTGTTACTCCCTAAATCCAAAAAAAAGTCCATTTATAAATAGTGTTGTGCCCTTCCCCCTTATAAGCTGCCCTGTAATTATCCTCTCATCCCTTCACTTTATCTTGAATAACAAAGGACTTGAAGAAAACATGAGCACCTCGGTTGGCATTTCTGACAGTTATTCAGTGTGTAACATAGTGGGAATGTTCTTGAAGCGGTAAACTCAAGGTAAATTAATGGTTCCAATGGTGGTTGTTCTGAAAGAATGTTATGTGTCACAAAGGTAAATGCGCCCACTGTGCTTTGCTGAAAGAACTGAGAGCATTTGCTTTTACTCCTAGGACCCCAGCTTAAGGAATTTCTTAGCACAGCTCCCAAATATCAAAATATTCCTAATATTGAAGGACGCAGTTCCCCCAGCTATGCTGAATAGCTCTTTAAAGTAATAAGAACCCCTGGCCTGGCATGTCATAATACTAAATATCACATTTTGTAGAAAATAAAATGTAAGATTTGCAAAGTCTTCTCAATATTTATGGAAGATTTTTGATACCAGAGCCTGGTAAAACCCAGCTTTACTGATGATAATATAAATTTTATAATAAGGTGCAATAAGATAAAAATAGATACTTGATTAAGTTAATAACTAATTGCCCCTATTCAGCTCAGCTCATTTATACTTTTTCATTGATGTTTGATTTTTTTTTTAACTAAATAACATACTTTTGAAGGCAGATGACGTGCTGAGAGAAGAAAGATGGGTTTTACTTGCTCCATTGGAAAGGTGGCCGACAGGCTTCCCTCTGGTGGGCAGTTGGTTACAATGGGTCTGTAGTAAAAGTACATATTCTAGGGTACATATTCACTGAACAGAATTCAGTGTGGCCTTCCCTCTGGTCAAAGAAACCACAGACCAGAGGGCACTGTATGTCTCCTGGCCATGCCAGCCAACCCGGGAGATCCACAGCCTCACTAGATAGCAAAGTGTCTAGTCAAATGTCACTGGAAACTTACTTTAAAATAAATTAACTGCCATGAACACCCTTCTAAACATAAACAAACTGAAGGAATGATAATTTTAAAAAAATTAAAGAGCCGCCTAAGGAGTTGAGATATAGTTGCTTCAGCCTCTAAAACCTCTTGTTTTGGGAGATACGAGTTTGTTAGCTTTCCCAGACTTCAGTTTTTCTATATAACAGGGTTATTCATGGTCCAACCTCACCTTTTCTATAAAATGAAGTTCCTAATGGTCCGACTTCAGGGGTAAGACTAGAGAGACATCTCAGGCCCTGGGTCTTGGTTGAATCCAATTCCTCTAACTCTGTGAGGCACCGTCTTCATTTATGTACCAGAGACCTCTCAGCTGTTCCTCGGGTGTGGAGGATGCCTGGTGACCCCTTTCACCTGCTAGGTGATGGTCACAGTTTTAAAAATATAAGTTAGATTATTCTCTTTGGGAAATTCATTTAAATAACAAACTTCTGTGGAGCATCTAAAACATGAGTCCATTTCTAAGGATATTGTTAGTTTTGGGGGATGCCACTAGTCCCTCTCCCAAAGACAGACAGAGAGATAGCTGGCAAGTCATTGCCTCCAAAGGCTCAGACTTGTCCCTGCCTCCTTTTGGTGCCCAGTTTCCAGCAGGTGTAAGTGACCTGGTGGCTTTGCTGTGCCTTTCTCTGTGAGACTAGAACGCACCTCCCTGCCTGTGGTGAGTTACTAACTCGAGTCTCCCTCCACGCGTCCCTCAACACAGACACAGTGAGCCATCCACCATCCCAGAGATAGGTAATAGTACACTTAATCATTTAGTTTAACTCGACACCCGCTCATTAAATGGAAGATGTGAAAACGATAATAAATCTTGGACTCTGACTTCCAATTCCAGAGAAGAGACGCTCACTGAAATCCCTGGCCTGCAGAGCAGAACAGGCCGGGTGTCCACTCCGTCAAGGCACCTGGGGCCCTTCACAGGGGAGGGAGCTTGTGCACTGAGCCTCAGAAAGTAAATAAGATCTCAGCAGGCAGGGGTGGAGTAATGACCTTGGGGCAGCAAGAATGTGAGCAGGATTGTGAACAGGGAGCAGGGAAGGACCTCCTGAGGAGGATAAAGCAAATGTCTTCATACAGTAACTAAGAAAATGCCATGAAGGCTATGTTAATCAGTTTGATGAAAATAGGTCAGATTGTGTATGAAACCAGCACATTGTACCCCTTGATTGCACTAATGTACACAGCTATGATTTAATAATTAAAAACAATAAAAAAAAAGAGTTTGGCCAAAGCTTACGGTGCAGGACTGATGACAGTGGTGGCGAATGTGGAGGAAGAGCTCGGGGTCTTAACTAGCAAAATAGAGAGGAGACTTCCTTGGAGGAGTCAGGAGGCACTGAGAGTTTAGAACAGAACACCGAAGAGTCGTCAGCTGTGTTTTAGGAAAATTAATGTGGTGGGAAAGTGTGAGATGGATGGTCAGAAGAAAATTCCAGGCAGAAAGGGGGCTCTGCTGGTGGAATAATAACCCAGAACAGAGGTGAGACGAGTCGGGGTGGGGTGGGGTCCAGGGTGTGACGGAAAGGAGAGGGCAGTGACAGAGCTGGCAGAGCAGGTGTGAGCCTGACAGCTAGGTGGGTTGATAGGGACTTGTAGGTCCAAGATGTCCTAATGACAAAGGATCCCTACACAGGAATCACAAAACTGCCCTGAGAACTTAGGAATTACATGTGGATAGAGCTCAGAAATGGTTAAAGGGGTCACGGGTCCCCTTTGAGAAATCTCTGGAACTGCACATGTTCTACATCAGTAAACCTTCAAGTCCAGGGAAAAATAAAGCCCCACCGAGAGACCCATAGGGAGGCCATCTCCACCCACATATGCTGAAGTTCAGGAGAAACTGTCTGTCTGGAACCCCATTCCGTATTCCAGGGGTATCCTGTCTGTCTCCCATGCGCTCCAGGAATTTACAGATGGCTCTGAATTGCTGCTGCTTTTAAATCAGTTTGTGCGTACAGCTGGAGATTTTGAAAGAGTAAGTTCTGATGTTCAATAGCGCAGTCAGGTGACTAGAGTTAGCAACAGTATTTTGTTATCTCTCCAAATATCTAGAAGACAAGATTTGAAATATTCCCAACACAAGCAAATGATAACTGTTCGAGGTGATGGATATCCTAAATACCGACTCGATCACCACACATTGTGTGCATATAATAGAATAGCTCATGTGCCCCATCACTATGTAAACATGTATCAGTAAGAAATTAAGATGCATTCAGCTTATGATTCCCACCATCCTGCATCTCTCCGGGTCGTGCACAGCCCTTCTTTGTTGATTTCCACTATTTTTGTCTGTTTCATGGTGTTGGGGGTCTCCATTAGGGAGTTAAACGGGGGTCTAGATGTCAGGAGAGAAAGGGGAGGCTGTAGAGAGACGAAACTGGAGGCATTTATATAGAAAGGGCATGGAAAGAGATGAGGTGTCACAGAGGAGCGAAATGCCGGTGCCCCCAGCGTGGGCGCAGGGCCGGGAGGGAGACGGGCGCGGTGACAGGTGGCTGGAAGCCAGGACAGACCCCACTTCACAGAAGCCAGGAGGGAGATCTCTGGAAGGTGAGAGTGGTTTACAGTATCGGGTAGCAGACAGTGGGTGGGAAGAAATACAGAAGGAGGACGTCCCTGGAGTCTCGCAGTTGGAGGGGACCGGCCCCTCCCCATCCGCGGTTCGGCGAGGTTCCGCCTCCCTCTAGCCCGGGAAGCTCCGCATCCGACTGTCCCCAGAGGCGTAGCAATGGCGCCATCTACAGCCCATCGTCTGTTAGTGACGATCTGCGCCCAGAGAACACTCAGGCTAGCATCACCCTAAATTCCAGGGAATTGTAGGAAAAGTGCTGTGCTTCTCCCCCTTATTCGTTAAAATGTGGACTGCAGACCTGCCTATTCCACAAACCTACTGGAAACTGGGTTTGAAATTAAAAACACAGATCCTTTCATTTTCCATTTTATCCCTGACAGTCAAATTACTAACAGATAAAAATAAGATTTATGTGGTACAGCCCTCAGAATGGGAGAAAATATTTGCAGGTTATGCCTCAGACAAAGGTTTAATAACAAAAATACACAGAGAACTTAAGCGTATTGGCAAGAAAAGGGTAAGTGATCCCATCTCAGGGTGGGAAAAGGACTTGAAGAGAAACTTCTCTA
>CAUYON010158015.1:0-21516 GCA_963573935.1 Arctocebus calabarensis
TGTAGTCCCAGCTACTCGGGAGGCTGAGGCAGGAGAATCGCTTAAGCCCAAGAGCTGGAGGTTGCTGTGAGCAGTGTGACGCCACGGCACTCTACCCAGGGCGATAAAGTGAGACTCTGTCTCTACAAAAAAAAAAAAAAAGAAAGAAAAAAAAAGAAACTGAGGCTCAGAGATGTAAAATTGGTACTCGAGGTAATTTTTTGATTCCAAACTCATGCTCAAATTTTCCTTTCCTTATGAATCTCATGGGATGTTTATACTTCTCACAAAAGTTACCCCTTGGTTCACCATCTAATAAAAAGAGTTATTTGTGGGCAGCACCTGTGGCTCAAGGAGTAGGGCACTGGCCCCGTATACCCGAGTTGGCAGGTTCAAACCCAGCCCCGGCCAAAAACTGCAAAATAAATAAAAAGAGTTATTTGCATAACGATCACATGTCTCTGGGTAGTGGTAAGTTCTCCATGCTCTCTGGGACAATATTTAACTCAGAAGTTTTAAATTACTCATCCCATAGATGCTCAGTACTTATTTGGCAGATATAATAGCTCAAGTCATTTAATGACTATGAGTCTCATTTAATAAATGAGGAAAATGATGTGGCCTTCCTTTCCCACCGGGATTCTGAAGGACCTGGTTGAAATACATGAGTGAGCATAGCATGAGAAGCACCTTCACCAATGTGGAATGTCATCACAGGCGTAACTGGATGGAGATTTAATTTGTATCCCCTCTCAAGAAATCCTTTATCAACTGCACCCAGAAGGGTAACTTTGTCCAAGTTCTCAACAAAGATTTTCGAGTTTTAGGTTTTGTTTATCTGGAGATGTCAGTGGAACTGAAAATGTCACGTGGGAGTTGACTTAAATATTAAAGTAATCCGTGATATCTGGTGTTGAACTGTGAGCACCCTGACTCCTCCGTGTGAACTGATGATTACTCAGAAATTAATTGTGAGCACTATTTATTTCACATTTCTAACTACACATGCACATAGGTGAGATCTATACATACCCTTAAGAACTGATCAGCATTTCAGGAAGAAAACAGAATATAATGCAAATGTTTTCAGCGGATTTCCATGAGCTTGGATCTCTCACGTTCACTCAGGCATCTGTGGGACACAGGCCAGGCCCTTTGCTAACCTCTCACACGGCGTTGCAACACTCACCTCTTCAGAGTCACCGTAGCCACATCTGCTCCAGCAGACCCGTAGGACTTACTCATTTTGCATAACAAACTATTCCTGCTGAATAGCAATCCTCCCTTTGGCCTTCCCTGGTAACCACAACTGTGCTTTCTGCTTCTGTAAGTTTGACTATTTGAGATACCTCATATAAGTGGAATTATGCAGTATTTATGTTTCTGTGACTGGCTTAGTTTACTTTGCATAATGTCTTCAAGGTTCATGTTGTCACACATTGCAGGATTTTCTTCTTTCCTAAGGAGGAATAATATATCCTTGTATGTATATACCTCATGTTCTTTGCCTGTTCACGCACTGGTGAACATTTACATTGTTTATGCATTTCATTCTTGTGAATGCTCAGGAAGTGACAATGTTTCTTTCATGCACTAATTTAAACTCTTTTGGATAAATATTTAGAAGTGGGGTTGCCAAATCAAAGTACTATCTTCAGTTTTTGAAGTACCTTCATACTGTTTTCAAAGGCTGCATCATTTCCACCAACTGTGTATAAGGATTCAAATTTCTGCACATTATTGCCAACATATTGTCTTTCTTTTTTTTTAATAACCGTCCTAACAGGTGTGATGTGATACCTCATGGTGATTTTGATTTGAAATTCCCTAAAGATTAATGTTGAGCATCTTCCCATATATCTGCTGGCCACTTGTACGTCTTCTTTGGAGATATGTCTATTCAACTCCTCTGCCCAGATTTTAGTTGCGTTATTAATATTTTTGCTATTGTGTGTAGGAGTTCCTTTTATTCTTCCATTCTGTAGTCTTTTTAATCTTTTGTTTCCTTTGCTCTGCAGAAAGATTTTAGTTTGACATGGCCCCATTTGTCTATTTTCACTTTTGTTGCTTATACATCAGGTGTTCTAGCTATGAAATCATTACCAAGACCAATGTCATAAAACTTTCCCCTATATTTTTTCCTAGGGGAGTTTCACAGTTTCAGGTCTTACATTTAAGTCTTTAACCCATTTCCTATTGATTTTTTGCATATGAAGTAAAAGAAGTTCAATTTCATTCTTTCACATGTAGATACTCAGTTCTCCCATCTCCCGTTTGTTGAAGAGGTGATCTTTCCACGCTGTGTATTCCTGGCATCCTAGTTGAAGATCAGTCAACTACATAGACACTGGGTTTATTCCTGAGCTCTCTACTTTGTTCCATTGGTTTGTATGTCTGCTTTAATGTCGATACCTTACTGTTTTAATTATTGTGGCTTTGTAACATATTTTGAAATCAGGAGTATGATGCCTTCGGCTTTGTTCTCCTTTCCTAGGATTGTTTTAGGTATTTGGGTATTTAAGGATTTTTATGCATAGGCATGAATTTTATTTTTATTTTTTATTTTTATTTGTGTCTATTTCTGTAAAACAAGCTATGTAGATTTGGATAGGAATTGTTATAGATTACCATATTGAGTGGTATAGGCATTTTATTAAAAGTATTTCTATTCAAAAACACATGGTATCTTTCCATTTGTATCTTCTTTTTTTTAGACTTTTTTATTTTTTAACATTTTATAGTTGTTAGTGTTCAAGTATTTCACCTCTTTAGTGAAATTTCTAAGTTATTTATTTTATAATGTTCACATTTATATGTGAATTTCCCCCTAATTTCCTTTTCATATAGTTTGTTGGTAGCATACAGAAAAGCAACTGATTTTTGTTATGTTAATTTTGTATTCTGAAACTTTGCTAAATCTGTCTATTAGTTATAGCAGACTTTGGGAGGAATCTTTAGGATTTTTCTATGTGTAAAATCATGTCATTTTCAAATAGAGACTCTCTGATTTCTTCCTTTATGATATGTATGACTTTCATTGGACTTTCACTACTAGGTTGAATGGAAGTAGCAAGAGTGGGCATCCTTGCCTTGCTCCTTACAGAGGAAACATCTCATTTTTTCCCATAGTGTTTGATGTTAGCTATGGGATTTTCGTATATGGTCTTTATAATGTCAAGGTAATTTTCTTCTACTCCTAGTATGCTAAGAGTTATTATTGTGAAATTGTTTGTTTGTTTGTTTGTTTTGAGACAGAGCCTCAAGCTGTCACCCTGGGTAGAGTGCTGTGGAATCACAGCTCACAGCAACCTCCAATTCCTGGGCGCAAGCGAGTCTCCTGCCTCCGCCTCCCACGTAGCTGGGACTATAGGCGCCCACCACAATGCCCGGCCATTTTTTGGCCACAGTCACCATTGTTGTTTGGCGGGCTGGGCTGGATTCAAACCCGCCAGCTCGGGTGTATGTGGCTGGCGCCTTAGCCCATTGAGCCACAGGCACCGAGCCATTATTATGAAATTGTTTTGAATTTTGTTGAATGCTTTTTCTGTATCGATGCAGAAAGATTATTTTCTAGTTCCTTGAGGTGTAAAGTTAAGTTATTTGAGATTGTTTTTCCTTTTGTAATATAAGCATTAATGGCTATATACCTAGTAAGCTTTTGCTGCATCTCTTAAGTTTTGGCATGTTATGTTTTCATTTGCTTTGAAATATTATCTGATTTTTCTTTTGGTTTCTTCTTTGACTCATTGGTTGCTGAAAAATGTATTGCTTAATTTTCATACATTTTTGAATTTTCCAGTTTTCTTTCTACTACTGATTTCAGTTGGCAAACATACTTAGTATGATTTTCAATCATATTTTTGAAACTTGCTTTGCTAGCTAGCATGTAATCAATCCTGGTGAATGTTAAATGTGTGCTTCAGAATAATGTATGTTCTGTGTTGGATAGAATATTCTGTCAAATCTGTTAAAGCTATTTGGTCTGTAGTATTGTTCATCCTTTCTGTTGTATTTTTTTGGATGGGTTTTCTATCCATTATTGGAAGTGGGGTATTTAAGTCCCCTTCTATTATTGTATTACTATTTCCCTTTTCTGTGCTATCAATGTCTGCTTCCCATGTTTATGTGCTCTGTTGATGGATGCATATATATTTATAATTGTTATATCTTCCTGGTGAATTGATCCTTTTACCATTACACAGTATTCTTTTTTTGTCTCTTATGATGATTCTTAATTTGAAATCTATTATGTCTTATATAACTATCCTAGCCCCACTTGCTTTTGGTTCCATTTGCATGGAGTACTTTTTCCTCTCTCTTAATGTGTATACTTAAATTTAAAATTGAGGTGCCTGCAAACCGAGTATCACTTGATCTTGTTTTGTCATCCATTGAGAAACTACATCTTTGGATTAGGGAGATCAATCCATTTACATTTTATGTAGTTATTGATAGGCAGAGATTTACTATTGCCATTTTGTTGATTGTTTTCAGTGTATCTTGTATTTATTTCCTCCCTTTTACCTCTCTTGATGCCTTTCTTTGTGTTTCGTTGATTTTATTGTAATAATATACTTTTATTCCTTTCTAGTTTCCTTTTATGTATTATTACAGGTATTTTCTTCATGGTCATAATGTCATTACAAAAAACATAGCAGTCTATCATAAGATGACAATTTTATTATTTTAATTTTTAAAATTAGTTTTAATTATTATGGGCACCTGAAAGTTGTACATCCCTATAGAGTACATGTGACATTTTTTATTCAAGCATACAATATGAATTAATCAGATCAGAGTAATTGGCGAGTGTATTAGGAACATTCCAATTTCACTCTTTTAGTTATTTTAAAGTATACCCTAACTTACTGTAGATTGTAGTCATTTTGTTGTGCTATCAAATATTGTTCACTCTATCTATCTCTTTACACCAATTAACCATCCCCACTTTATTAACCCTCCCTGCTACCCATCCAGTCTCTGGCAATCATCATTCCACTTTCTGTCTTCATGAGTCCAAGTGTTTTTAATACTTAACCCTCACATATGAGTGAGAACTTAACATACTCCACTACTATTCATGTTGTTGCAAATGGCAGGACTTCAATCTTTTTTGTAGCTATATAATATCCCCCCATGTTTATGTTCATAGTTCTTTATCCATTCATCCACTGATGGACAGTCAGGTTAATTCTAAGTCTTAGCTTTTGTGACTGGTGCTATAATAAACATGGGTATATATTTTTTTGATATACTGAATTCCTCTCCTTTGGATATATACTAATAGTGGGATTTCTGGGTCAAAATGTATGTCAATTTCAAGTTTTTTGAGAAATCTCCATACTGTTCTCTATAGGGGTTGCACTAATCTACATTCCCATCAACAGGGTACAAAAGTTCCCCTTTCTCCATATCCTCACCAGCATTTCTTAATTGTCTGTCCTTTTGATAAAATCCATTTTAACTAATGTGAGATGATAATCTCATTGTAAAGTTTTGATTTATATTTTTTGATGACCAATGATGTTTAATATTTTTTTATATACCTGCTGGCCATTTCTCAATCTTCTTTTGAGAAATGTCTATTCAAATTATTTGACTATTTTATTTGGATTTTTCTATCTAGTTGTTGGAGCTCCTTATATGTTATTGTTATTAATCCTTAGTCAGACAGGTAGTTTGCAAATATTTTCTCATATTCTATGGGCTGTTTCACTTTGTAGATTATTTCCTTTGTTGTGCAGCAGCATTTTAACTTGTAGTGATCCCATATGTCTAATTTTGCTTTGGTTGCCTGCACTTTAAGTATATTATGCAAGAAATCATTGCCCAGTCCAACATGCTGAAGCATATCTTCAATGTTTTATTTTAGACTTTCCATAGTTTCAGGTCTTAGATTTAAGTATTTGATCTATTTTTGATTTCATTTTTATATATGTTAAGAAGTAAGTGTCTAGTTTCATTCCTCTGCAAATGGATATCCAGTTTTCCCACCACTACTGATTCAGATGTAATGAGACTGTTCTGTCCCCACTGTATGTTCTGGGCAACTTCATCAAAGTTAAGTTCAGCACAGATGTGTGGACTTATTTCTGGGTCCTATATTCTGTTCCATTAGTCTATGTGTCCATTTTTATGCCACTACCATGCTGTTTTAGTTCAATAGCTTTGTAGTATAATTTGAAACCAGGTAATGTGCCTCCTCCAATTTTGTTCTTTTTGCTCAGAATGGCTTTGGCTAGTATGGGTCTTCTGTGGTTCCATATGAGTTTTAGGATTAATTTTACTATTTCTGTGAAGAATATAATTGGTATTGGATGGGGATTGTATTGAATCCATAGACTGAGTTGAGTAGTATGAACATTTCAAAAATATTATTCTTCTAATTTATTAGTGTGGATTATCTTTCCATTTTTTGAGTCCTCTTCAACTTCTTTCATCAGTGTTTTAGAGTGTTCATTATACAAATCTTTCATTTCTTTGCTTAAGTTTATTTCTAAGTATTTTATTTTATTTGTAGTTAGTAAATAGAATTGCTTTTGGCACACAGAAATGCTACTGATTTTTGTATCTGTTGTATTGTGTAGCCTGAAACTTTACTGAATAGTTTCTCTTTTTTGTTTGTTTGTTTTCGTTTTTAAAGAACATGTTTTTCAAGTATTTTTGGTTAGGAGATTGTTTAAATTACTTTGATTTACTTCCATCTGACTTTCAGCATTTCTGCTAAAAAATACATTTATGGTCTTATGTATGTTCCCCTGTACATGACAAGACACTTTTCTTTTGCTGCTTTCAAAATTCTCCCTTTTGCAAGTGTTTTGTGTTTTTATTATGATGTTTTTATTATGATAAGTTTGATGATTTTATTATGATGCATCTCTTTGTGTACTTCTTTGGATTGATCTTCTTAGTATCTTTTGGGCTTCCTGGATCTAAACATCATTTTCTTCCCCATATTTAAGAAGTTTGTAGCCATTATTCTTTAAATAAGGTCCTTTCTGTCTTCTATTTTAGGATTCCCATAAGGCATACATTGGTCCCCAAATGGTATTCTATAAGTCATCTCATTTTCTTTACTTCTTTTTTCCTTTTGTTCCTTGACTAGGTAATTTTAAATTACTTTTCATTGGGTTTACTTATTCTTTCTACTATTTGGCCACAGTTGCTGTGGAATCTGTATTTTGAATTTTTCATTTCAGATTTTGTATTTTTCTGCACTGTGATTTCTCTATAGTTTTTCTTAAAATTTTTTACCTCTTCATTAACATTGTCACTGTTTACTGTTCTTCTGAGCTCACCGAGCATTGTTATAACAAATAGTTTTAATTCTCTAGCAAGATAGTTAACGTAGCTCTGTTACAGTAGAGATGGTTTCTTCAGTTTTGTCTTGTTTCTTTTTCTTAGTTCTATTTTCTTCTTCTTCTTTTTTTTGTAGTTTTTGGCTGGGGCTGGGTTTGAAACCGCCACCTCCAGTATGTGGGGCTGGCGCCTTACTCCTTTGAGCCACAGGCGCCACCCAGTTACATTTTCTTATTTCTTGATTTTTCCTGTGCATCCTTTGGTCTTCCAGGATTGGTCTTTTGTAGGAGAAGACTCTCACTCACCAGCCAATCCAGGGATTCTGTAGGCCTCTGAAGTGTTCATGCTAATCCAAACTACCACCTTTTGCTTAGTGGTTCACAGGCCTATAGTGCATGTTCGTCACCTGCACAGCCATAATCTTTTTTGTGGCTATGTAATATTCCTTTGGAAAAACTGGAAAATCTGACATATAGTCAAACCTATTCTCTCCCACAGAGGCTGGGATTTTTCCCCCACTTGCTTAGTGCTGAGCAAAAGAGAGGATTTGTAGTGAATGTCCACACACTGCTTCAAATTGGCATCTTTGTTCTATATAACCCTCAGTGGTCTAGCATATGCCAGGTCAAGATGGGCAAGACAGAAGTCAATTCTTCAGGCAACCCCTAGAAAATCTGGGACACTGGATGCATGATCCAAATTCCCTGCTTCCCAAAGAGAAGACAGAGAAGGGGCTGTGTCATGTTCCCATGCTAGTTGAGGCCATGATCTTTGTTCTCTGTAGCCTCAAGGATTTAGCATATGCCAGGTCACATCAGGTGATATGTTTTTAAGAGGGATTGAAAAATCTGAATGGTGACAGTTTTGTGCATGTGATAAAAGCCATGTTGAGGGGAGTGTGATTAAGCACTTTTATAATCACACATTATGAAGATTTTAGTACAGGAATCCAATTCAGGTTCAACCTATCATATTGAATGTATTTTTTAAACATCACTTAACAACAGACAAAGTTAGGACCTGTTCTTTAAGGGCACGGAAAGGACTATCCACATCCACATAATCCTAGCCCTGTTTCCACTGCAATACAAAGAAAAAAAGGAAAGAAAAGAAAGAAAGACAAAGGAAGATGATTCAACTATATCAGGGAAGGTATTTGCCAAAGTCAATAAGTCAAGGTTACATTTCACACTTTTCCATTTTACCCAAATGATCCTTTTTGTTCATCTGAAGAAAGTCTATTTCATTTGCACAGGGCTATCTGGGAAACTGCAATGATTAATACTGAACGTACCTGGTTCTGCAGCTGCCTTGCTCATGGGGAAGCAAAGGAAGAAAGCTGGCTCCTGCTAGACAATGAGAGGGCATAGCGACTGTAAAATTAGTGTCAGAGTAGGCCCTGGCACCATTAAAATTTAGAACAAGGCAAAAGCAGACTGTGTCATTTCCCCTGTTACGAGCTCTCAGTTTGAACTGATCAATTCTATACAAAAAAGAGAGTGTCACAGAGTTAAGCCTAAAATTCAGCTCTTAGTGCAATTTTCTCTGACTAAATTTGATACTGGATGTATTGTGATCGAGAACAAATTTACATTTGCTTTGTCCGTTAAACGGAAAGGTGAAGTCTCCTCTGTGGCCAAAGCCATGAACCCACAATATAATCAAGAGCTTTAGAGTTCTCAGCCAGCCAGCCTTGCTGTCTTTGACACCTGAGTATTTTTACTTCACTTCTTTATTTCCAGTTTAAAAAGTAAATGGTTTAGAATTTTTTTTTGAACCTTCAGATTAACTTTCTGAGCATCAGAAAAATTTTAACAATTAATTTTCTATTATATTAAAATTAGAGACTCGCAATGCGTTATTTTTTCTTGAAATAGCAAAGCTAATTTGGGTAATTCATTTTGGGACAGGAATTATTTTTATTGCTTTTATTAAATTTTCGACATAGATGTACAATTATTTTAATATATAGGTAGAGAGTGAAGAATATAAACAGAACTAACTCCAAAGTACCTACAGCTTAGTCTAAGATACAGAATAAAGCCAATACTTTTGAAATGTCCCTGAACACTGGTTTCCAACTCCTTCCTTCCTCTCTTAGAAAGATAACCATTTTCCTAAAATTTAGGTTTAGTATTTTCTTGCTTTTATGTGTTTGTGTGTACATTTACCGTGTAGTATGGATTCCTAATCAGAAAATTATTTGAGAGAATGTTTTTATGTTTTTTATTTCCTTTTTATTTATTTACAAATAAATACAATACATATTTACTTATTTATGTTTTGCAGTTTTTCTGGCTCCGGCATATGGGGCTGGTGCCTTACTCCTTTGAGCCATAGCACCGCCCCAGACCGGGTCTTGGTCTATTGTCTGGGCTTGTCTATAGTGGCGTCATTTTAGCTCACTGCAAACTCTAATTCCTGGGCATCAAGCAATCCTTCCGGTTCAGGCTTCTAAGTACCTGGTGTATCACCATATCAGGCTAATTTTTCTATTTCTGTAGAAATGGGGTCTCACTATGTTGTTCAGGCTGGTTTTGAAGTCAAGGCCTCCTGAGCAATCCCACCTCAACCTCCCAGCATGCTAGAATTATAGGCGTGAGCATCATGCCTGGCTGATAGAATTGTTTTAATGGCAGAAATGAAATGAAAGGAGGTGTATTTGATGACACGTCAGTTATCTGTTCTTTCACCAAACATCTGGCTATAAGCTGTCCACACTGACGCACACAGCTGTAGCTCATTCACGGCCCTTTCTCTGTCTCCATTTAATACACATGACACAATTTATCTATTCTTTGATGATGGACATTTGAGTTGTTTTCAATTTTTGGCCACTTCAATATTGACGTCTCCTTTGCATGGTGTGTAAAGCGGCGTACAGCGGCCCTGTCTGTCTTCCCAGCTTTCTTTCTCCTTAGGCTTACCAACCACTGCCACCACCCTGGCCAGTTGTTTCAACTGTACAAAAGCACCTGTTGAGCTTGTCTTCCTTGTGAATTCTTGACTATTCAATTAGGGTTGAATGTGACCATCCAGGTCACTGAATCTGACCGCGGCCTCTCTCTACACAGGGCACTAAGGCGAGTCCTATTAGGGTTCTTGTCGTGATTCAAGTGATGGTCCCCACACAGGAAATAAGCTTCACGTAGAGGAAAAAACACACATTTGTCTCTGTATTACTAAACCCGAGGAGACAAGAAAGACCTGAATATTCAATGTTTCTGACTCTGCTTAATCTCCATCACACTGCCTGCACTGCCAAACTTGGTTTCCAAAAAATGTCTTTTTATCATTGACACATGGCTCACATATTCCATTATGCCTTTTAAGTCAGTGATTTACAGTGTGTCATCCATGGAACACTGACCCCACCTGCTCCCCCTCCTTACTTTGAAAAAAATTGTCACCAAAATTAATGGGGATTATAGCACTGCTTTCAACAATACACACATTAATTCACACAACCTGCGCAGACACGGGTGGAAATTCCTCCTAGATGTTAGTTAAATCCAGATCATACTTTGAAAATGTTATGTTCAGCGGACTCAGAATTCACGTTGAAAGGGCTTTTGTGAACTGATACATTTTTAACAGGAAATATTGGTAATTTCTTTTTGTTGAAAGTTTCAAGTTTTATGAACTCAGTAAACAATATAAAATGGCAATGATCTATTTTTGAAATTTATATTAAGGCCCGTCGTTGGGGCTCATGCCTGTGATCCTAGCACTCTGAGGGGCCAAGGTGGGTGGATTGCCTGAGCCCAGGAGTTCAAGACCAGCCTGAGCAAGAGCAAGAACCAGTCTCTATTAAAAAAAGGAAAACTACCTGGGCATTGTGGCAGGTGCTTATAGTCCCAGCTACTCAGAATAATGAGGCAAGGGGGTCGCCTGAGCTTAAGAGTTTGAAGTTGCTAAGAGCGATGATGCCACAGCACTCTCCTCAGGGCAACAGAGTAAGACTTTGTCTCAAAAAATATGTTAATATGTCATATTTTGTTTCCAGGTTAAAATCAGTTAAGCTTAAAATATTTCCTTGAAATTTCTTTTATGTATGGAAATGCACAAAATCATTTTTAATGACAGAATTCCAAATTAAAATTAAGAACAAATCGTATGTTAACACTAGCTGTCTTAGAGATGGGGGTTATCTGAGGCATACACCCTTGTACCACAGAGCAATGGAAACATATTTTGACATAACACCCCCCAGGTAATGCCTGGAGAAATCATACCACTTATCCATCTTTGCGTTCCTAAATCCAGGATGCAGGGATTGCCCTCTGGGGCAAACTAGCCTCCAGTCTCTGAAGCCCTAAGATGCTGCTGTGGGCCCAAGGGACAGAAATTCAAAGCCTGTGCTCTCATCAAGGGGTCTGTGGATGCTCACACCAGCATAACAAGGGTAGAGGTGGGAGGAAGGGGAGGCAGTGCTATTTGCTTATCCCTTATTATTGGGGGTAAAGGTTAAAAGCAAGGTCACACAAAAAGAAATAGAACTAAGAGCACATCTACTAGGAAAAGCTTATTGTTTCTTTTTAATGTTTTGCTTGATACAAAGATCACAATAAGCTTTAAATTCTCTAATTTAGAAGACACGACAGTTGTAATAGAACTGGTTAACTCACCCCCCAAACAATGTGCTAGGTATAATTCATTGAGGAAGTTTTTTATGTCTTTCTCATCTGGACCTGACAGCAATTTTGTATCAGCATCGAAGAGGCCCCCCAAAGCAGCTAAGGACACTAACTTGCCCCCCCAATAACTTTTGGGAAAATGTAAGGCTTGAATGTATACTTTGCCTTTCTATAATGAATGAACAGAGACAAATTTAAACAGTCTGGGCTTACAAAAACACAGTATATTATTAGGAGAAAAACTGCATAGCCCAGAAAACCTAAAAGAACATGTCTCTGAAAAATGGCTTCTAAACAAAATAATGTCAACAACAAAAAAAGGAAGACCCCTACTTGAATTATGTAGAAAAACAAATTTTGTGGCATGCGAAAGCAAAGTATAATAAGAGTGTTCACCGAGATGAAAAGAGAGGTTCAAAGAAAGTGATGAAATAAAAAACTTCAAAGGAAATTTTAAAAAGATGGTAGTGGTATATTAATCAGATATGTAAAATTCAAACTGGTGGTTGACTTCCCAAAATGTAGTGTAAAAAAACAAAGAGATGAAAGCAACAGTAAAAAATTATAAATACAATGGCAGAAGAGAGAAGATTCAATTTTAAAGGTTACAAATATTTGTGAGACAAGAAGCCCCCATGCCCACAAAAAAAAAAAAAAAAAAAAAATAAGAGAGGCGATAATCAAAGGAGACAGAATTCAAAACTGAAGAGACAAGTTCAGGCTGCAGTTAGGAAAGGAAGAAGTTGCTCACTTTGCCCACTTTGCCCAAAGATAATAAACCCTCTATCCAGACCTTCCTCAGCCCTTTCTTTGGAATTTTAATAAAATATTTAGAAGCCCAAATGGAATGGCGTTACAGAAAACCTAAACAAAATGTACCAATTTCAGACTTCTCGTAATACTAACTCCCCATAACATACACACCAATCTCTAGATTTTAGAGATAAAGTGGATGATTATTGCGTGGGAAATTACACACCCTGCTGAACGCTCCTTGGTGGATAATCGTTAGGGTGAAAATGTGCATGTTCTGGGGCAATCTCTTCAATACCCCCAAATAAGAAAGATTTGTTAATATCAAATTTTAAGTAAAAAATAATTTCTAAACATATAATTACAAAATGACATAAAATCAAGGTCTATTTTTTTCATGTAAAAAAATAGTATATGATAAAAAAAGGAAGTATATGGTAAAAAAGAAAATGCTAACTTCAGTCAGTGACTCAGAATTTAATTTATGCATACTATACACTTGAATGAGGGAACTTCACAAGGAACAGAGGTTACTAATTTATGGTATATATGGGAAAGTCTGTTTTGGTTATTTTGTTGATCATTAAGAAATATGTCCTCTTCAGACATTATTTGCTGAACTCCCATGAATTTATCCCCAAAGTCACAAAAGAAATGGACATTTATTTTGTAACATTTAAACTAACAATCTTCTATTCCAACAAAGTGCCAAAAAGAAGACAAAGCAGACATGAGGCAAAATTTTGCACAAACAATTTGGAACATCCCTAAAGAAAAGAGGGTTTCAAGAATTTAACCAGGTACATACACTCCTTTTTACATTATTAACTGAAGAAAAAAATGGGTCCCCTTTAGAGTCTTATAAAGATTAGGAAACAGAAGTTGGAAGAAGTGGTATCAGGACTGGTAAGGTGTACGCTGATGACTTCCCATGCAACTCTCACAAACCTGCCCGCGTTTGATGAGAGGCAGGGGCGGAGGGCTCACTGGTGATGCCTTCCCAAGCACTTTTATTTGAAAGCTCTAGCTAACTTTGTCAAAATACTCTCACAACAAGCAGATGTCACCATTCTCTGATTCTCCAGGAAGTTAACAAGCAAAACACCTTGAGCATCCCCCTTAAATGTGGCCGTGACCTTTGTTCTTCTGGCTAGACCACATCCACCTCTTGGTAGCCGTTGCTTTGATCATGCTTCGTCTGCAGGATCATACTGGAGCCATGTTTTCTATCTTGTTCTAATTCTTCAAAGATATGCTTCAGAGTCTTGGTCCCACTGCAGTGTTTCCATTGAAAGTTGGAAACTATTTCTGTCTGCCAAATATTTAGAAAAGCAGTTCTTACCAAAAGTACATAAATTTAACGTCTAATTTAGCATCTAACTGATCTGGCGAGAACAGTTTAGACCCTTGTCAAGTGGCAAGTTTAATGTGCTTTAACTTCCCAGGCAGAGTCGTGTTGGCTGAACCAGCTGAGATGTCTCTGGTGTTGGTGACTGTGTCAAGATTACCCGCTCTTCTCCATCTCAAACCTTTTGGGGACGGTCCGGCCCTGTGACTGTCTTCAACATCGTCTCACCCCTTCTTACAAGGAGTTGTCCACTTGTGAACTACTGATTCCTCTGGGACAAGGTCTCCATAAACTTTCTCTGAAACACCAGTGGTTTCATCATCCTCTCCGGCCAGCCTCCACCAAGCTTCACCATAAATTTGTTTCCATTTCAGCAGAAAGTCTACTGCTCTGATAGGGCTCTTTCCAAACTAATGTCTTATGTTTCCTAATACCTCAAACTAGATCCTGTTCATGTTATTACAAGTTAATAAGAGTTTATGGAGTATATTTCAGTGGAAATAAATAGGCATAGTTTTTTTATGATAAGCATTTTCCATGTGCTTTTCGAGTAGTCCTATTAGGTACTAAAACATTTAATGATAGTAAAAACTGAGGATGCAAAATTGAATTAAAATACGATTCCATATCTTAAAAAAAAATTAGAACCCTAAAAACAAGTGGTTATTTCTGAATAATGCTCTTATCAATTTTGTCATTTTTTTATATTCTTCCAATGTTACCTCTAGGCATAGGTTATACCCATGATTAAAAAAAAAACTTACCTGATGCAGGAAATTCACATTCTAATCTTGTGACTGAATCATTGATTAATCCGGATTCTAATACTTTTTAGCATTCTATATCCATATTATATATGGATATATTATGTGTATGCAAATACACACAAATACCCTTATGTTCCTATCTATAATGAATGTAATATATATTTACAATACATATAGTTTTGCTTCCAACTTTTTCATTTTTAGGTTTTTGAATTTTTTTTTTTTCCAGAAACCATATTCTCCTTTCTGGAAACATTGAGGTTTTTTTTGTGCCTATCTGGATGAAATTACACTTTAATATTGTTTTGTACACTGTAAATAAATTTAAAACATTCATGAACAACAACTAAAAATGCTTTACTACAAAAATACCCCATTTGGTAGAAGTTTCTTTTTAATAAACTCTAGAAGTTAAAATGTTAAAAAATTATCTTTTAAAAATATTGTCGTTTGCTAGATCTAAAGGGCTATGGCCTGAGGATAGAATGGCATCATGGTTGCTAAAGTAGCTAACGTAAATTGGCTCTGAGAAAGAGACAGTTAAAATGTCATTGCATTCATTCATTCATTTATTAAAGTTATGGGCAGAAAGCCACGATATCTAGGCACCATCTCTGACTGAATCCTGAGCAGCCATAAACAGAGTTAATCCTCTAATCAGTAAACATAAAAACCCAGGGCCATGACTCACAGGAGGTGTAAAAATAAGGAAACTGGGGGTTGTCAGAAAGCAAGATCGATGCCTCTTGGTCGTCAAGTTACAAGTGTTTTGCGAGGAGGGTGGTGTTCAGGGACAAAGGAGAACGTGACAATGAAAATTTCCAACCATAACAAAAATCTGTGGTTCAATTTTTACATAATTAGTGTCTGTGGAAAAAGAGCAACTACCTTATTTGAATTTCTGAAATGAAAGTTAGGATCAGGTCATAGGACACCTGATGACTGAATAGATCTTGTTTACGGGGATGGATCAGAACTGGTGGGAAGTTTTTGTTTCTGATTTGCGTGTGTGCATGTGTGTATGTCTGGTATGTCCCTTTCCTTCCATTACTTCTTTCCAAACAGAGACACAAACACAAAGCCATCTCTGATTCTAACTTCAGGAAGGAGAAGAGTGTGGCTGTGATGAAAGGAGCATCCACAGCTGTGTTTGTGCAAGACGTGTCGCGTGGCCTTGGGCTCTAAGTTTGTTAGCAGCTACAGGCTTGGAGCAGCATTTATCAGTTATAATTTCAAATGCAACCCTCTGCACACTCCACTCCTCTCCCATCCTCCATCCTCTTCCTCTCTGTTCTGACTCCACTGTGAGGTAAAGCTCTCCATCTTCTGTTTACTTGTCTCACTCCATTGCCTGGGGCTAGAGTGTGGCTGTGTCATCGGAGCTCTCTGCAACCTCAAACTCTTGGCTCAGCCTCCCAAGTGGCTGCACTACAGGTGCCTGCTACTACTCCTGGATAATTTTTTTATCTTTTTGTAGAGACAGGGTCTTGCAATGTTGCTTGGGCTGTCCACGTTGTATTTTTGACATTACCAGGAGAACTAGAGAAGGTATAAGTGCATCTGTGGTGTGGGGTGGGGGGGCTGAATAATTTCTGGGAACTACTTATGTAAACATGGATAGACACAATTTTAACACGAGTAAAACCTAAACGCTCATTAATTCATTAGTTTATTGAAAATGTGAAATATGTAACGCTTCTGTCGGAGAGGCCTGGAGGGTACAGAAAGATGGGATACTTTTGTCCTCACCCTTAAATAATGGAAGAGATTAATGAAAACGAAGATAACACATAATTGTGATGTGCATGATAAGTATCATTCTACACAGCAATTAAGGCAAAAATCATAAACAGCAGATATCAATGATGGTAATTAGCATTGCTTTCACATAAACAAACATACAAATTACTGCTTAAAAAACAAACCTTTCCTAATATAAATGAGCATTAGTATTCATTTTGGACACACTCTACTTACAGAGTGACTCTCCCATCCTTGTCACCGGCATCTACATGTCAGCTCCTCATCTGTGTGAACAAAAGCCCCAGAGCTAAGACCCCGACACTCTCCGTGTCTACCTCACCTAGAAGCAACCACAGGTGCAGTAAAGAAGCCACGAAACCCTCTGGGGAGCTTCGGTTCATCCGGGATGATCCCAGGGAGCATATTCACTTTTCTCTGTTTATTATGCTTATCGTGTCTTCGTTTCCGTGGCACTGAGGTCACAAAACTCATGATATTTGTAATGCAAGTCATGGTATAATCTACTTCCGCAGATCAGAAAAAGGCACAGGCAAGAAGCAGACAAAATAATTAGAAAAGTATGACTGGTATCTGAAAATCTGTGGCAGAGTAAGCGCGAGAATAAGTCATGGTCAACTGAGAAGTGCTGGGAGACAGGCAGTGAGCAGGAAGAAATACACAGGAAAAATGTAAGAGCTGGCCTGGAGGATGGTTCTAGAAAGTTGCCCAAGCATTTCATTAGGAGTCTGGTTCCTGAGCCCTGCCCAGGGGATATGCCTGTTGCAAGTGCCCCGGCACCCCAGTGCAGTCAGCAATGTCTTGGGAGCATCAGTCAAGAGGCAGATCACTCGTCACAGTGATACAGGATCCCACCACTCAGGGCTGGTCAGAGAGCCCCCCATTCTCTAAGTGAGCTCAGAGGTCAGACCCCCACTTCCAGGCACAAGCAGATTGCCTTCTTTGGGACACACTCTCTGGGCTCTGATAAGATCATGAACAAAGCAGCCTGTGATGGTTTTTTGAGTGGTTCCACCTTGGGTAGGAGCACACTCCCGAATCCCTTCTCAGGGACAAAGGTTATAAAGAACCAACTGCCAGCCATGTGTCTAGACTTAAGACCCCGAGATCAAAGAGCCCACGTGGGGACTCCCGAGGGAGTTCTTCAGTTCTTTCCCTCTTCCAGAAGCTCTGGTGCTTTTTACTTCTTCTGTATTCCTTTCTAACTTCTAATAAAAGTCCTATAGTACCACTGATCTGTGGTCCATGGGCTCATTCTCCAAATCCCCGAGACCAAGGACCTCCTGACGAGCACAATTCCAGTATCAACAGGGTTCAGAGAGTTGAGAGCGGCCTCAGCTCAGGCCTGAACAAGCAGCAGGAGCTCTCTCGGCCCCGTTAACTTTCCTTAGTAGCGCCCACGAACAGTCATGCTGAAGTCAGTTGTCTGGGTTTGTCTTCTGCAGGAAGACACTGGACTAAGGATGGGCAATATTTTTTATTTCTTTTCCACTTACTGTCACCCACTGCACAAAAAGGTTATAGAAATATATCTCTAGACTGTATTTACACATTCAAAATATTGATTTATTATTTTAAGGTTAAAATCAATTCCCTCCAATTCTCCATGGCCTTCTGAGGCATGGAGTTCCATTAAGAAAGGAATACGTTTTAATTCTATTTTCCATTTCTATGATTAAGGTTAAAAAGCTTAAAATGCAAATACCTAGGGAAGGGATTTACACTGGGAAGTTATTTAATGTCTGAGTGATGCATTTAGAGCCTGTCCTGTTGTCAGGGGCTATTATGAGAGGGAGGTTCTGTGCTGGCAGGGGACTGGGTCAGTCCAAAGAGGGAGAAGTCAGGGACTGGTGGACTCAGGACAAGAAATGCTCTCTGAATTTTTCTTAAGGCAGCACAAGAAAAGCACTGCCAGATGTAAAAGGAGCTGCTTTGGGGCTGAACCACAGGAGGTGGGGTTTTGTTCATTTGTTTTTTTCCATCAGAGTAATGAAGGGAAGCCCCAGGCGAGCCTGTAATCGTAAATGCCCAAGATACCAGAGTAGTAATGGTCCTGGTTAAGGTCAAATAAATAAGCAAACAGAAAAATCTAAACCCAAAAACAAGAACAAGTGAGAACTAACCTTCCCAAGCAACAGGTTTTCTGAAAATTAGAGCATCACCCGAACAAGTGACTCTCTTAGAAGTTCCCTGAATCGGTGGAAGAGGTGAAAGGTTAATACACCTGATACCTCTAAAACTTAAGATCCATTTTAACATTTACGTTTAGCCACTCAGTTTGCACAGAGGTGTTTCTAAAGAAAGCCTTCTTTACATTGTTGTTTCTATTATTATAATTTTTATTCTTCAATGGAGAATAATGCCACACTTCCCAGATTTCAAAACACTAATTTGGAATGCATCGCCAGCTTTAGGATGTGTGCAGTGAGGAAAAAGAAAATAGCCTCTGACACATGAAATTTCACAGGTGCACGGATGTACCAAAAAGATGAGTGCGTCTGAGAGAAGTTACACATTTCCCCCATCAGCCTAAATTGCACAAGCTTCTATCCTGCTGCCATCCCCGTCCAGCTACCCAGGAACGCAGAACCCCACAGGGCACACGATGGTGTGGTGGCACCTGCAAAAACCACAAGAAATTAAGAGAGATTTAATGGACACTTTGGTGTCAGCCTTGCATTTCCAAACCCAGTGAACATCAATGGCCGTCATTGCTGCCTAAGCAAAGCCCATTATGAAAATCCCTAACAGAGGGGAAATAGCCCTGCTGACTGTTAAACTGAAAAACAGAGGTATTTCAAAATAATATCTATGGAACATGTTCATCCTCCATCCACAGCCCTGTCTAGAAATCCCAGTGATTCAAGAGCTTTTTTAATTTTTTGTGCATGGAAGAACCCTCTATAGTTGACTTTTCCAAGGCGAGATGGGGTTGCTTACTGGACCCGCCTCTGCCAACATAAAAAATTCTTCCTATGCACAGAGGAAATAAAACTCGACCAGCAATGTCTGCTTTGTCATATGGGAACACAAACCCGTGTTCTGAGATCAATTGGGAAACTGAAACATTTTGTTAAAGCTTTACCATTAATCCTTTAGAAATGTAGGGATTTTGCTTCCTGTAGTCAGCCCATGATGCTTTTTTAAATTCCCCAATTCTACACGCAGTGGGGTTCAAAGTGGCCCAGTCCCTCCTTCATCCTGAAGAGGCCGGATGACCTTCTTCATCTATGGCTGTGACGCTCAGACCAGCCCTGAACTTCATACTTACACTCTATTTCCAAAGGGACCAGGTAGCTGATTTCACTGGCAAGGGTCATTTCATCTTATAAATTGGTGCCACCATTTCAGTTCAGGGGTTTCACCTTCAATTTCCAAATAAAAGTAATAACTCAATGGCTTTTATAGGAGGATTTTCCAAGGATCACGTATAGCGGTGGTGGTAAGGACCAAAACATGGAGGTCACGTAAAATAGCTGAGGAAAAGGTCCCGTCTGCCCCTTTGGCTTCATGTATTTCACTATTGGGTGCCAAGATTTTAGGTTAAGTATCTCATTCATCTTAAACACAATGGTTAGTGTCACCTAAAACGGATCCCCTGTTGAAAAATGTCAGGAGTTTACAAAGTCAGATAAACTTCACCCCGTAAGTTCATTGCAAGACCCGGGTCTGTGACTGTTTCCAGTATGGCCGTCTCTCCCTAATGTTTCTGCGTCATCTGTGGTTCCGCCTGAGAGCTGGGGAGTGGCCTGACAGCGGATTCGTGTCCTTTTTTCTTTTAACATGCATTCCTCTGTCACCCTTGCTGGGATGTTAGACACAGCATAGGCCACAACAGTAACACAACCTTTACTGTCATAAGCAATGCAGACGTCTGTGTGGGCCGCGGTGAGAGCCGATCCAGAGTCTCCAAATCTTTTCTCTGTCTGTGATGTGCAGAGAAGACGATCTGATCATGATCAAGGTCCTTACTGGCAAGGACCATGCACAAATGGGATGGTTTTCTCTGTGAAAATATGAAGTTTCCTCATCAATGTGTCAGGAAGCACGGGTCTCATCAGGAAATCAGATACATACAGAATGTCTTTCTTGGACCAAGAATAAGGAGGAGAAATTGTTAGACAGAGGATGTCCTGTTTTGTTCCCACTACCTGCGGACACACAGGCACACACACACACTAATACACTGCTGCTCAAGAGCCCACCGGGACCCACCCCTAGCTGCATCCCTGGGCATCTTCAGAGGACCACTTGCCAACTGGGTCCTTTGTTCCCTGGCTTCAGTTCTTAATTACAGTCTATAACCTGGTTTTATTTTATTGAATAGTTCTTCATCTACTTAATGCTTCATTGATTCATTCAATAATGAACCATCCAGACAAGCCAATAGTTGCTGGGTGTACAATTATACAGCTTTTAAGACAGTAGAAACTTAAGGTAAAATATAATAGCAGTGTACATTGTGAAGCAGAAAATACCAAGTGACTTATAAGAACTGGGATAATGTTTCTGGGGAAGCTCTGAGAATGAAGAAGAGGGAAGGCCATTGCGGCGTATGTGATATTAGAACAAAGGATGGGAAGGGGTCAGACACAGTGGCTCATGCCTGTAATCCCAGCACTCTGGGAGCCCAAGGCAGATCTCTTGAGGTCAGGAGTTGGAGACCAGCCTGAGCAAACGTCAGACCCCATCTCTTCTCTCTGCAAGAAATAGAAAAATTAGCAAGGTGTGGTGGCAGACACCTGTAGTCCCAAACTACTTGGAAAGCTGAGGCAGGAGAACTGCTAGAAGCCCAGGAGTTTGAGGCTACAGTGAGCCACGATGATGCCACTGCACTCTGACCAGGGCGACAGAATGAGAGACACTGTCTTAAAAAAATAAAAAAAATAAAAAACAGCCTAAATGCCCACCAACCCAGGAATGGATTAACAAGCTGTGGTATATGTACACTATGGAATACTATTTAGCCATT
>CAUYON010158016.1:0-60864 GCA_963573935.1 Arctocebus calabarensis
CCTCCAATTCCTGGGCTCAAGCGAGTCTCCTGCCTCCGCCTCCCAAGTAGCTGGGACTACAGGCGCCTGCCACAACGCCCGGCCATTTTTTGGTTGCAGCCGTCATTGTTGTTTGGCGGGCCCGGGGGCTGGATTCGAACCCACCAGCTCAGGTGTACGTGGCTGGTGCCTTAGCCCGTTGAGCCACAGGCGCTGAGCCAGGTCCCTTTCTTAATTGCAAAACAAACAACTCTTCAGCCAGAAGGCACAAAGGCAGGGCCCTAGCCCAGCATTCATGACTGGGAGCTCCACAGGCTCTAGTAAAGGGTCCAGAGAAGAGAGTACACCTTGGCCCGTGGCAGGGCTGATGCACCAAGGGAACCTCTTCCTTTTCAAGAAATGAAACCAAAGTCCCCTCTGCTTGTAAAAGTTAAAAGGGTGATCCCCTTTCTGACTTTTGGGGTTGGTGCTAAGAGAACCAGAGCAGTAGCAAGCTGGCCTCTGTCCACCCTCCCCTTGGAGAGAGTGAACTCCCTGAACTGAGAGAGGAAGGCAACCACGCCCCCATCAGGACAGTGAAGGTCAAGGAGTTTGCAGATACACATAAAGAACCACCGTGTAGAATGAGAATTAAAGGGAAAGTCCTCCAAATACCAGCAACTTCTAAAGCAATCTTTAAGAACTGATAGCAGCTATTATAACTCTCACTACCTACCTGCTCTGCTTTCAAGTATGGTTCTAAACAATTTATGAACTTTTAATCCTCAAAAAATCCCATAAGGCATGTCCTATTAGTCTTCTCATTTTACAGAGGAGAACCTAAGTAACCTAAATGCACAGAGGATGAGACAAGATACGGAACACACTCTCTCTCCCTCTCTCTGTCTTTCTCCAACTGGATCCCATCAGTGGTCCCAGCTTCTTTCTAGGTGTTCAGGGTGGGAACCAGACTGCTCCCTGTCCTTGACCGGAACACCAGTCTCTCGCCCAGCACAGCATTTCGGCCACAAGGCCAAAGCCTCACACCCAGATTCCTGTAGCAGGCTTCTGGAGGTCTCTCCACCTGGAATTTCTAGCTTCTCTGATCTTTCCTGTATCTGGGACAAGGTTAGCCCTGATAAGATGCCACTGTCATTAGGTCATCCTGCTGGAATGTTGTTCAAGTGCAAACTGGAATCACATTGTTCCCAGACAGCACAATCATGGGCAAGTCCCCTAACCCTCTGATATTCCTCTTTCCTCAGGTACAGTGCAAAGAGGGAAGTGCTGACCCTTCCGTGCTGGGTCAGCCTTAGATGAAATGTTACACACAAAGCACACGGAATAGTACCTGGCACTTAGGGAGACCAATATCTGCTCCCCCTTCTCTCCTCCCTCCCCTCCTGTCTCCCCTCTCCTCCCTTCCTTTCCCACGTTCTGTTCCGGGATCTGCCAGCCAAGCCCCTCACTCTCATGCTGTCCTTCTCTCAGGCCGGCAGCTGTGTCCTTAATGGTCCCCTGCCACCTTTCTATGTCACCTCCTGTCTGCCCCTTCCCATGGCAGGTAGGTTCTTCCACCTCCTTGACCCCGTCTAGGGCTCTCTGGTCAGCATTTCTTTTCCCTTTCCCGAATTCCTCACTTACACTGTCATCAGCTCTGCCTGGGTTAGAACCCAATTGGCATTAATTGTTTCCTGTCAATGACATTCTTTCAGGGAGGACATGTTGGCCTTCTGTGCAGAACAGGGGCAAAGGCCTCCACTCTGCCAAGCCCATGGAAGTCACTCCATGAAAACTCTCGTCATGAGACAAATGACCACTGCCTTCGCAAGTTCTACGAAATGCCTCATCACATGAAGTTCCTCAAAGGCAGCAAAGCCACATCTCCCTGAGGACACAGGCAGACCCAGCAGTTCACACAGGCTTAACTCTCCCCAGCCTGTATGTCGGTGGCTCCTTTTCCCCACCTCCCGAAAATGACAGTCATTGTGTGACCAATGCATCCTGATCTGCCCAGGACTCTTCTGATTTTAAAAGCAAAAATCTCCTACCCTCCCCTGCGTCCTGAGCAATTTGGAACTGTTGGGTCACTCTACTGTCCACCAGGAAAAGAGTCTTATTTTGAGAGGCAGGAAAAGGCCATCACTGATATCTTCCTTCAGCCTGTGAAAAATGCACACCTGTTTGCTGGGGGCAAGGAGGAGAAGATGTTTGACAACTTTGGTGGCCGGGGGGTCAGTGGTGGGGGTCTCTATAGTCATGTGTACATATTCTGTTTCCCCTCTAGGAAACTTCTGCTAGGACTCAAGATGACAATGAGCTTGATGCTGCGTCATCCCCCAGCCCCTTTGGGGTTTGAGTAGTACTTCTGCCTGATTAGCAGCAGATCCCACCCGCACCCAGGCCTCACCTGACCAGGCAGGGCTGGCGTCTGCCTGCAGACTGTGGGGAGTCCTGCAAAGCCAAGCACACAGGTGGTCAGTTCCACCTCGTCTTCCAACAGGACAGAAAGGGTCTCCTTGGAAAAATCCCATTGAATCTGCCCTACCCCAGGCCAGCATGGCCTCATGTAGTAGGTTTCATGTCATTTGGCCAAAGGAGTTTGGGTCTGGAACTTTCTAAAGGCAGGTAGGACAAATGCCTGCCATGGCCATGAGCAACTTTCCCTAACAGGACCCAGAGAGTTCCGAATGCCTGGTCAGCCCACCTCCTGCTGTAGAAAAGGGGCTCTCAGACTCGCTCTTCTCAATTCAGAGTCAGAGAAGGCATCTGCCAGGGTCTGTAAGGTGACTGCAGAAGCAGCCAGGACAATAACCACCAAGTGACTTCCCAATAAATCTACCCTCGACAGCCACTCTCTCTGGCCGTGGGGTGTTGATGACAGAATGTGGGAGCACAAGCTCTCAGTTTACTTACTGTTGCAGGGGGCAGAATAATGACCCCTCAAAGATGTCCACATCTTGGTTTGCAGCACCTACAAATGCATTACCTTACATGCCAAAATGAAGTGTGCAAATGATATCTAGGTCATGGATTTTGAGACAGAGAGCTTATCATGTATTATCAGGTGAACTCAACCTCATGCCTTGAATCCTTAAAAGTGAGAACCTATCCCAGCTATGGTCAGAGAAGATCGGACTAGGGGGGAAGGGTCAGAGAGATGAAATACTGCTGGATTGAAGGGCCATGAGCCAAGGAATGCAGGCGGCCCCTACACGCTCAAAAGGCCAGGAAGTGGGTCCTCCCCAAGAGCCTCTGGAGAAAGGCACAGCCCTGCTGTGCTTTCATTTCAGCCCAGTGAGACCCAGGTCAAGGTTCTGACCAGTAGAACTAAAAGATAATAAATATGAACTGTTTATGTCACCAAGTGTGCAATAAATTGTTACAGCAGCAACAGAAAACTAATGAAGCTGGATTTCCGTAGGAGAATCCTAGACCTTCCCCTAAGACAACTCCTCAGGCCACCTACTAACCAGTCATGCAGAGGGACAAAGCCTGAAGCAGGAGACACCTAGCCTATCTCTAAAAACTTCCCGCACAGAGCCAGGCCCTGCATCGAACCCACTAACAACTAGGACCACACCTCTTCCCTGTGGACTGCTGGCCTATTACACAATAACTGTGTTGGCCTGAGCTGTGGGAGCCCTGCTCCTTCCTCCTTGGCACCTTTGGAGCCACAGCCTCCAGCAGACAAGCCCTAAATGGAGTCCTGGTTGGATCCATGTGGCTCTTTCCCCCCTATTTTTTTTTAACTTGGTAATATTGATTTGAAAGTCTGACCAAAAATCTTGAGGGGTCCACTTGTGACATTTTGCTCTTTTTATTTTTCAATTAAATCATAACTGTGTACATTTATGGGGTACAGTGTGCTGATCTAATACACAATGTGGAATGCTTACATCAAACTGATTAACATAACCATCACCTCACTTACTTATTTGGTGGTCAGACGTTTACACTCTACTCTTAATAGATTTGAAATGTACCATTGTATTATGCACAATAGGTGTGGTCCCACCAAATAACCTCTCTCCTCCCACCCCACCCCCGTTTTGCTCTTTTTAGTTTCTTACTATGGTTTTTAGAACCTGCCCTCAAATTTCAAGCTTCGGAAGCAACTTCAAGAGGCCACTGGTGCCCCCTAGTGGTCTTAAGATGACTTTCAGGTAGATCCCCTGGACTTTACCATGTCCATCTCTAATTAGGTTTGGGTGGAAAATGTTACAAGTTAGTTTTTTAGACTCCTGTAAGGGACTATACCATCCAGATTTCCCTGGGACTCAGGAATGTCCCGACACATATAACAGGGTTTTCAGTTTTAGAAGCAAGTCGTGCAAAAATTAGAATGAGTTGGCCTCCTCAATCGTGGCGGCCTCCTAAATCCCATGGAAAAAGCAATGAAGAAGGCAAGGTCCTCCTGTCTACACACTGCACACTCCCAGAACCGAACAACGGGGGCCTGAACCGTGTGCTCTAAATGACGCATCTTGATTGGAGGCAAGCACCTGGATTGTGCATATTTTGCTTATATTAGGAAAATAACAATTTAAGATTTGTAAATTATTTCTTGACTCTCATGGAAAAACTGAGGGTGGGGATGGAAAGGAAGCACAGTGGTGGAATAGGGTCACCCAAACACTGGGCAGAGCAGACCTTATAAGGAAATTTCAATCATCACTATAAGTATTCATATTCATCTTTCTCAATTGGCTCAGAATTTCCTTGCTTTTTTGCAGAGTTTTTTAGAAACACATAGCTCCCTGGGGTGGGGTGGGGTAGGTACCTACTTTCTCTTTATTTTTATTGGAATTCTGACAAATTTTAAGACAGACAAAGGTCGGGAGCTATTGATTAACAAGGGGTGACGCCCAGTGCCTCAAACACACTCAGGTTGGTTTTAGTGACCAATATATAAAAGTTCTCTGCAATGGGGAGCTGGGAACTGTAAACCACTTTTTGTTTACACTGAAACTAGTCACTAAACAGAAATATCTTCAGGATTCTTACAGGAATTATTATGAAATAGGGTTTAGGACCAAGGCAGATTTTAGAATGCTTCCTTTTAATAATAAAAAGAAGGCTTGGCACCTGTGGCTCAAGGGGCTAAGGCATCAGCCACATATACCTAAGCTGATAGGTTCAAATCCAGCCTGGGCCTGCCAAACAACAATGATGGCTACAACCAAAAAATAGCCAGGCGTTGTGGCAGTCAGCTACTTGGGAGGCAGAGGCAGAAGAATCGTTTAAGCCCACGAGTTGGAGGTGGCTGTGAGTTATGATGCCAGAGCGCTACACCCAGGGTCACAGCTTGAGGCTCTGACTCAAAAAAAATAAAAATAAAAAAAAGATGGCAGAGATCAGAGGCTTTTTGGTTAACTTTTCCAGTAGAAGATAGGTGATCAACTCTGTGGTATGATTTGCGAGACCAAGAAGAATCTACCTGCCTAAAACTTCCCCCCCACCAGCCTTCCACAAAAGCCTTACTCTTGAAGAATTATCCACAAAAAAAAGCCACAGTTTCTCTTAGGTGGTCTTCCCCAGGGCTGACCTAGAAAAAGCCACCAGGTCCAGTGACCCCTACCCTGCCCACAAGTTGACACTGCCTGTTCATTTCCTCACACACAAAATGACAACATCCATTTTTATGACTTTTCTATACCTTCCTATAGGTGACACCTTCCCACAGGTGTCTAAAGAAGTTGCAAAGCTAGCTGAACACTCTTTTTTTTTTTTTTTGAGACAGAGTCTCAAGCTGTTGCCCTGGGTAGAGTTCCGTAGTGTCATAGCTCACAGCAACCTCAAACTCTTGGGCTTAATCGATCCTCTTGCCTCAGCCTCCCAAGTAGCTGGGACTACAGGCACCCACCACAACGCCCAGCTATTATTTGGTTATAATGGTCATTGTCATTTGGCGGGCCTGGGCTGGATTCAAATTGACAGCCTCAGTATATATGACTGGTGCCTTAGCCACTTGAGCTATAGGTGCCAAGCCGCTAGCTGAACACTTGTCCCAGCTTAATCAATTTCATTTTGGAAAGATACACTTGTCAGATCTCTTTCCAATATGTTTGGGGAAGTTTTGAGAAGCTGTATTAATTACTGTAACTAGGAAGGAATCCCAGAGCTAAAATTAAATCACCTGGAATGCTGAAAAGTAGCAACCTAGGACAGTTAGGAAGATCTGGATGGCTAAATTGAAGTTCTTGAGACATCTCATGGGTGACATGTTCACTGGAAATTTTTGCTTCATTTTCTTGGGCAAATATCAAAAGCCACCTGTAGCTGGTTCAGGCATCAGTTTCTCCTGCAGTTGTCTTGCTGAATGGGATAACCGCGACAGAATAGCAAACAAATGAACAGTTCTCAGCACCAACAAAATGGCTTGTAAAGGAGAGACACAACTGTGTGATGCACTATGAGAACACATGCCAGATCAGTGGTGTAGCAGGATTGTATTTAAATGCACATTTAATAAACTTCACCCTCTATCTTCATATTCAGGAAACCTATGCCTTGTCCACCTGCTAATTTTCTCTAGAACTCCCTTTCCCCCTGGCCATGGAGATTGAAAGGTGAGCCTGCATGACTAACAAAAGCCTTGAATTTCACAAGCTTCAGACATAAACCAATCTGACATTTTGCATTTGTGAAAGGAGATGAAAGAATCTGTGAAGAGTGCATAAGATCGTATTATGTGTAAAATTGGAAAAGCTGGCTTGAAGCTTCAAAATAGGAAAAACATAGTCAGAAAAAGTGTAGATTTTAGGAAAATAAAATTTTTTTTATTAGAACTATGTTCAGAGGACCACCTTTAACAATTAGATTTCACTTTTGCATCTCCTTGTAATCTCTGAATTCTTACAAGTTTGAGGATTCTTAGATCATGGAAAATCAATTTGCTAAACTTGAAAGTGATTTCTCAATGAGCAAAGATATGTAATGCCACCCTATAGATGACAGCAATTTAAAGGGACAGCTTTTAGGACACTTGAAACATTACAGAATTATCCAGAAGCTTTGCCTCTCCCCATTTCACACTGTCAATACCCAAAACTATATTCCACGGCCTGGCTTGACCCATGCAAAGGGAAGACCCATAGCACAGGGCCAAAGAGGATCAGCCATTCTCCAAACAAGGAGAAACCCCACACTAGCTAACACGCTGGCTTTATTATAAGGAAGTCTTTTCTGAGCCACATGCTTTTTTTGGCAAATACATAACTCCCTCCCCACCCTTACCCCTGGGAAAAGAAAAGGAAGGGACTTACACGGTTTCAGGATCTCCTAACCCCAACCTAGCTGAGATCAGCGTCCAAACAAGTCAAGGAGCAAAACATTCCAAAGCTCCTATTTTCGAAGGGGACAGTTATGCTTCAGTGACCAGGAAACCAGTGTCCCTAATTTGCTGCAAATCCTACAGGGGATCCAGCAATCAGTGTCAGGGCGATGAGCCACTTCACCGGCCACATGTAGATGGACACATCAACCACACACCAGCAGAGGCTGGGATCGTCCACGCATGTCCATCTATTATCCTAAATCCAATCTAGGCAACTGAAATATTGCCATATTTCAGTTTTGTGTTAAAGAGAGTAACGTATATAAAATGAGAATTCAAAGAGGAAACAAAACATTACTTTCTATGTAGAATAATTTGCAAATATTTTACCCTACTGTAATTAACTAGACAAAGACACGCGCTCTCTACTTTAAGAAGAAAACGAGAAGTGGTGATAACCTGTCTGTGATTTCGGGTGACACCACTGGCCTGCAGCGGCTGACCCTGAACAGCTGGAGTCCCGGCAGTGTGGTGCCCACCCCCCACCCCATGCCTCATTGTCCCTCCCCTCACCCTCCAAGGAGCTCTGCCCTTTGAGAATACACAAAGGTCTGGAAGCTCCAAAGCAGCTCTTATGATCCGTCCATAAGAAGGAGACTCAGAAAACAATGGAGCGATCTTTTCCAAGAATAGACAAGTGGAAACTTCTCTCACCTCAAGACTAGAGAGCTAGAATTAGGATGACTCATAAAAGGAAAGAAAAGAATCTGGTTGGTTGGTGTGATACGGAGCAAAGAGTGTAATTTCACGCCGTGTTGAGGTGATTCAAAATGATAAAGCGTTCAAGGAAATAACAGAGCCAACAAAGACATGGAGTTGTCTGAAAGCTTTTGCCAAACCCAAAAAAGTGAAGTCAGAAGTAAATTTACCAGAAGCTGCAGTCCCCACAGAAGCCCCCAGATGGCCTCGTTGCCCAGTACCACGGGAAATGTTCACACTCTGAGCTGGGAGGTTCAGGGCCGAGTGCTGCCAGGAAATACCCAGGATGTCAAGATCAGCCCAGCCTGGATGGTTCTCAGAAATAAGACCTTCGGATCCATTCACACACCAAATGAGACACTTGTTAGGAGACTTTCCATATAAGAAAATGGACTAGAAATAAGAGCAGTAAATGATAATAAAAAAGATAATACTCACACTGGCTGGTGTGGCGCTCTGAAACAGAAGGACCCTGGAAGCCATCTCTGGTTTGATTTTCACCCACTTCATTTTTTGCCAAAGTCCCTTCTAACAGCACTCAATCTGGGCTTCTCTGGGGTGTGGCAGGTTGAGCGCAACACAGACCACCTCTTCCTGACAGAGGGTCTCACGCTGACCCCTGGAGGTGTGGAGGACCCAAGGGAGCAGGGAGCCCAGAAACACATACCCTCCTCTCCCTCCCCTCTACTCCCCCTGCTCTGGGAACCGCAGCCCGTGGGGTGGAGGGGGTGGAGGCTGCAGAGACGTGTGCAGGTAGCCTCTTCCTTAGGCAAGGACGGAAGGAGCCCTGTGCTCTCCCTCTGAGCCTGACCTACCCTCCCCTTCTGCCCCACACTGAAGAAGACCTTATAAAAGTGCCTGACCTATTCAGAAGAACGGTCCTATTAGAACGAAAGCAAATGATTTCTTCTCCTGGCTCTGTGAGAATTCTCATCCGCTTTTCCTTGAAATAGAAGCATCCACACGGATAAGAGAATATGAGAGTTCATGGGGTTTAGAAGGCAGGGGCAAGGCTTGCTGGGTCTCGGGTACTTCGACTCTACAGCGGGCCACATGCCTGAGCCTGTCCAGACCAGGCCTGGGCATTATCTAAACTGGTCACCATCTGGTTCCCTGGACCCCGTCTCCATCCAAACATGCATTTAACTGCACCGTGCTGGCCGTAGAGACTGTCCAAGGAACCCCAGAAGACAGAGCTACAGTGGTGCTGTTTTACAACATCTTTCTGTGAGTGCGTTCAATAAAGGAAAGTTCAAACTGAAGAAAACAGGCCTACCAGTAAAAACAGCACAAAACATCAGATGCCCCAAACTAAACAACAAAAACCTCATTTTGAAACATAAAGTTGTGTAGAAATAATAAAAGATTTTCTTCCATAGATTTTGGAATGCTTCGTGCTCACTGAATCAACAGATGAAGACATGAGTCAACAGCTGGTCCACGATCCCCCAAACACGTGACATCAGCCTCCTGTACACCGTGGACAGTGTCTGGGATGTGGTGACATGGCTTCAAGGTCAAGGGCACTGTGATAACGGGGCAAGAGGAGTGGGCCGCCCAGGCAGCAGGCAGCTTCTGTGGTTTCACCCACTCTGCTCTACCCCTGCCCTGGCTCTGGGTACCCACTGAGTAGAGAAGATTCCACAATCCCAACTAACCCGGAGACCACTGGGGAAATGCACACCTCCAAGCTCATTTCACAAATTATTCTTTGTAAATACACTGAATAACTTCAGGGGATTTGTAACTGTTTTCATTTTTATTCAGATGCCACTGGTGCAGGCAACAAGAATTTAAATAATACTCAACAAACCTTGAAAAGCTAATTCACCAAATTCACCAGAATAAGGTCGCCATAGGCTTATAGTCCTGAAAATCTGGACTGCATGTAAAAAAAAAAAAAAAAAAAAAAGTCTGGTACTAAAATATCACCCACTGATCCCTGTGACGGAGAGGAATTCTTGCTAAGTGGCCCACATTCCCAGGAGAGATGATATGTTAGTTGGGTTTGTATACTGCCTGATTTTCCCGTGGAGATAACAGTAAACAGAAGTTTATTTTCTTTACCAAGGGCCATAGAAATAACTTTTATAGAAATTTCCAATCAGCCACAACATTGGGGGAGGAGTGTCCTAGGGGACATAAAGGGTCCTGAAGGATATACAGACAGACAGAGTTACATGACATAAAACCAATAGAAACATGGCAGGGAGCCCCAGAACGTGCCAAGTTCTCAACTGACTGCACAATTTCTACAAGGGGCAAGGGCGCCTTCACTGGGTTCAAGGAGTAAGGAAGGCTTCCTCCTCAGACGAGATTTTGACATTTTAGCCATCAGAATTCCGTACCCCTGCTGGACTCACTCCTGGTGAGTCTCTGTTAGAGCTGGTGGGAGATCAGTCTCATTACATCCCAGTCCTGAGCCTGTCACCAAGGTCGATACTCGGCCGCGTCCCTGCACCCTCTGCCCAGGCTTTTCTCGGCTCAGCATCACCTTCTCCCTTCTCTCTGCAGTGTGGGCCAGCAAACTTGCAATCCTCTCTGGTCCCCCCAGCCTTCTCTGGGTTAATTGCAGGATGGAGCCTTCTAGGGTGGGTGGGACCATTGGGCTGGGCGAGGGCAGAGCTGGCAGGGCACTTGGGATGTCTGTGCAGACCATCCGTAAGCTTTGCTGTAGGGCGAGGGCAAGACCAGCCGGATGAAAACCACGCAGCTGGCCCCTCATACTCTGTTCCTTGTCTTCCCTCACCTGCCCTCCAGGGGGGTGACAAAATACCCAGTGAGGATGGCAATGACCAACAGAGCCTGGTGCAGAGATAAGGCTCCCTGTGGAATACAATCACACCATGGGAGGAGTCCTCTCTCTGCCATACCAAGGAGGAATGAAGGAACGGACCCCCGTGCTCCCTCCTCATGTCTTTGTTGGAACCCTTCATTGTTATTACACTAGTTTTTCCCATGACACCAATATTATGCCCCACACTTCTTATAAGTCTATAAAGAAAAAATGTAGCATAGGTGAAGACCTACTTGAGAAAAGAAAGATTAATTTTTCCTTAAATACATAAAAGTCCACACAGTAGACAGCACCTTCTCGATCGACTTTGTTTGCACACCCAAGCAATGCTTTAGTTTAGGTCAGTGATTTTCAAGCAGTATGGCACAAACATTTTTAAAGATCATTAATTAGCTTATTTTCAAAAGACGCTCAAAACACAATAAGTATCTTCTATTTTTTATATATTTTTTATATTGATCAACATAATTTAAGTGAGCTGCAGAAGTTTAACTCCAGGTTCAAGTGTGTCAGGAGATAAAAAAGGTTGAAGAACACTGGTTTGGGTGGTCTACCTCCGGCAGAGTGGATGTCCCCCTCCGAGTCCTCACTGTAAATGACTTCTCAGAGCCTCACTCCAGGCCAGAAGGGGGTCATGATCCACCTGGACACGTGTGTCTCACCCTTCCCATCTTCTGAACTTGGAAATAAATTCATCCATCATTACATTTAGACCCTAAGAAATATACTTTAGATTTTAAAATGTTTAAATATAGATCTGAACTTTTCGAAAAATCTGTTAATCCTAAACTTACACAACTATGTGTAGTATTTATTCTTTTCAACTCTTGTAACAATTTATTATTTGATGGATTAAGTGGTTGGGTCCCCTTGACCCACACTGCTTAATTACTGATCTACATTACTCTTAGCTTTAAATTCTAGCAAAAGGCTTAGTGATGCTGGTGTGCATTGTCCCAGCAGGTGGAATCAAGTCATAAGAGGTTCAGGAACAAACAAAATGACACTTGCCATTTATTCTCATACATGAATTATGTTTTCAAAACTCCAGGGCTATTTTTAATCCTTATTTAATAATATGGCCTGATCCCAACTGAAGCTTTTACATGGAGATGAAAAGCTTATTTCCGGGTAAAATTCTCACGAGGAATTATTACAACAAAGGAACATCTTGTTCTAGAAAGCCTGCTTAATAATGCAGCCGGCTTTTATATACCCTGGTGGTTTACGTTCTTGAATGACAGAATTTTCTAATCCCTATGGTGACTCAAAAAGGAAAAAGTGCAGGCACCCAGCTGAAGAACTGGCTCCAGAGAGCCCCCTTCCTTTCCTCTGCACTCCCCACTTGGAACTGCTTTCAACCACTCCACATCACCCACCTTGCCACGTTTTCTCATTCACCCGGATTTCACCAGCTTAGAGGAGCTATGAGCCACGACAGGTCCCGGTCACCAACTGCTACATAACCTACCAAATTTATCAGCCTGCCGGATCCATTTTATCATACTGCATGATTTTGTGAGTCAGGAATTTGAGCAAGTTTTGCCTGGGTGACCCTTCTGTTCCATGGGGCATTGACAAAGTTTGCTCAGTGACATTCGGCTGGTAGACGGGCTATTCTGAGAGGTCTGGGGCAGCTTCGTGCACAGGTGGTGTCTTGCAGAGACGGCTGAAAGACAGGGCTCAGTTAGGCTTGTCCAGTGGAGTCCGCCCCGCAAGGATGACCCAGGATGGCCAGTGAACTAGTCAGAAGCTGCTCGGCCTTTCGTGATCCCAATCACCCAGCATCAACCCCACTATAGTCTACTGGTTACCGAATTGTCTGGGAGGTCAGGCCACGTTCAGACGGAGCAGCGTGAGACCCCACTTCTCAACAGGAATGTCAATAAATCGGCGCCATGTCATTCTTTAATCCTTCACACTATATGACTCCAAGGTGTGCTTTATTAACACGACGAAATACTTTACTAAGTTGAACCGGTTTAAGAAAACTTCAGTAGTGTCTAAAAACAAAGGCGTTTTCTTTTTCATATTCAGCAGTGGGCAGAGCTCTACGCCTGCAGGGAACCTCCGTGTGCAGCCAGGGCTGAGGGCTGTTACTTAAGTGCTGCTGCCTATGACTCAAAGGATCATAATGCGTTCGTTCAAATGGCAGCTAAGCAGAAAAGGTCTCCTCCAGAGCAGATGCGTTGATGCCTCTGAGTTTTCCTAAGCATTGAATTCTTAATTGGAAAGGGAAACGACACAAGGAAATAGTAATACAAAGTAAAACACAAAGAAATAGTAACAGTAAGTACAACCCAGACGGTCCGCCAACCTGACCGTCTATGGGAGGAGAGTCCAGGGCATCCAACCTGGACTTAAAACAAAGGAAACCAAGCTGAGGGAGAGATTAAGTCTTTCCACTTTGAACTCAACTCCAAGGCCCTGACACCAAAGGCGCCGACCAAACAAGTGTAAACTTTGTTTCCATGTGAGGAGGAAGGGTGGCCCCCTGATCTCCAGACCAACAGCACCTTTATTCTGTGCAGCCCTCAAAGCACGTCACAGCTGTGCACACGCCGTGTGGCCACTGATCTGAAGGGCCCTCAGGACACCTTTGTGTGCCCCCTCCCAGGAAGAGAACAGTAACCGCTCATCTTCCCAGCCCTGCACCCTCCTGGGGCTAGCAGCGGGCTGGGGCGCTGCTGGGGTGCTGGGGAGCATAACGAGGCTCTTCCTGCTGGTCTGCAGCATCATGGCCCCCCAAAAGGTGAGGAGAACACAGGCACAGACAGCCCTGGGCAGAATAAGTCCAGGTTTCTGCACTCTTGGCAGCTGGCCACCCTCTCCAGTAAAAAGTCCTCTTGGCCGGAAGGCACGATCCAGCAGGTTAATGAAAGAGGCCCAGACTGGCCCTTCTCTCTGGGACACCTCAAACCCACACCCTTAGAAACAAAAGGAGCTCCCTGAGCCCGGCAGCTACTTAACCAGCGCTGTGCTGCTTCTCCTGCGTTAAAAAAAAAAAAAAAAAAAAAAAAAAATGCTGCTTCCTATAGATAACAGAGAAGCAGCTGCAGTAACGGTGTGGCGTGGCCGGGCACAAGGCCCTCCTTGCCTGTGCACTGGGATTCATTCGTCTTCCTCCCTCAACCTGGTCTTCCACTTTACATCTTACTACCATCTCCTGCCAGAGAAACAGAGGGGGAGAGCGATTCCCACATGCCGGGTACTCTAACAGTTGTTCGATTACCGTGCTCAGGTAAAGCCAGTGTCTGTAAACACAAGCTGCCCCCTGAGACATCGCCGGATTAAGTGGAAAGGATTATGAGATGTAAACTGCATCCTACAAAACACATAATTAAACACTGACCACCCCGATCTCCCCACCTGACAGGGCAGCCATTTGCGCCGGCTGTCCTTCATGTTCCCATCCGCTGTGCACGTGAGTGGCTAAATCTCTTCATTATCCAAACAGGGGGATTCAGCAGTCAGAGAGCTGTTGTCTAGGGGTGGCTGCCTGCCCCACCTGTCAGCACGAGCTTCCCTTTGGTTCTAAGGACTCCCTGTGTTTCTCCTCCTCTCACTACAAGGTCATTGTTTCTTTCTAGACCACTCCGTAGGCTGAGAGTTCCAGAAAAGGAGGGGCTATATTTGTCCTAATCACTGTGAGGCCCCCAGCCCCAAGTATCATATCTGATACTTGGCAAGTAATCAATAAATATTGGTGGCTGGCCATGGTGGCTCACACCTGTACTGCTAGCACTCTGGGAGGCCAAGGTAGGTGGATTGCTTGTACTCAGGAGTTCGAGACCAGGCTGAGCAATAGTGAGACCCCATCTCTAAACATAGCCAGGCATTGTGGTGAGCACCTGTAGTCCCACCTACTCAGGAGGTTGAGGCAAGAGAATTGCTAGAGCTCAAGAGTTTGAAGTCACTGTGAGCTATGATGCCACAGCACTCTACTCAGGGCAGAGAGTGAGACTGTCTCAGAAAAATACAAAATAAAATAAATAAATAAATAAATAAATAAATAAATAAATAAATAAATATTAGTTTCAAATATACACTCAGCCCAAAAAACCACTTGGTAGTTTGGAAGACTAAGAAGGAGCTTTTACTTCTCCCCACATCAATACACTCAACTTTCACGTGAACAACCTAGTAAAGAAGAAAGAAGAATTAGTGAGTTGGGGGTAGGGTCCATAAACCGAATACAAACCTGGACTTGTAGAATATTTTTCAATCCAGTGACTTCTTACATGCACATATAAGATTAGACTTAACCCTTGCAGACTGAATAAGTCCAGAATTTCTATAGTTGACACCTCCCTACATCAACCACTTCCTTAAGTTGACCTACTTTTCATAGACCAGACATGCACCACATATGTACGTTATCAGTACAGTAGGCCTAGTTCCTTATGTTGACCATCTGTGTATATGGACCAGTTTGTTACAGTCCCTTGGATGGTCAACTTACAGAGATTCTACTGTGTATATCAATAGAGTCTATATTTTTAAAGAGAGAAACCCCTTCAAAAGCTTCCAAATTATTTTTCCAAACAATTTTTTGATATATGAGTATTTCAGTTCCGACTCATTAAACACAAGCCTTGGGTATTATCCTCTATAATTCACTGGATCTCTGCAAACAGGATTTGTCACCATTTTCTATGAATTTTCATCAAGTCTATCCACACGTGGTAACATCTGGCTAGATGACACAACTTCAGAGACAATATTTTCATATCACTGCATCGCAGGTAATATTTTCATAGTGGTTTTGATTTGAGGGAATCTAACTCATTTGAGTAGATGGCATACCAAGATCAAAGTCATACATCTTACATTTTCAGAGGACATAATGTAGGCATAAAGAAATTCTGTTATCTCTACAGTTTAAACTTTGTTTGAACAGGAATTCTTACCATGTAACATGGAGTTTAATTCTGAAAGGGCACTTGCTTGATACAACGTACCTGGCTAGTTAAAGGGAGAAGGGCAAGCCTGGAAACACCTGATACTTCAAGATTTAAGAAGTTATAGGATATAAATAAACAGCATTTAAAGATTCCAGTAAATGAAGTTAGAGGAGTCTAAGTATGTCTTTACAGTCCATACTTTGTTTTCCCACACATTAATTACAAAAAATTACTAACAGGATGAAGTACTCCATTGCAAACAGTCAATACCTTCCTATAAAAACATATATAACACATAAGAGAAAGATCTAATTTTCTTAATATAAAAATCTACTTTACATATCAACAGAGCCTGTATTTTTCAATAGAGAAAACCCTTCAAAAGCTTCTAAATTATTACTGGAAAAGCCTGTTTGAAAAATGCAAAGAACATACACAGCCAGCTAACAGAAAAACATATATCAATAATTTTTAAATATATAAAAGCTATATCCAACCTCGCACATAATAAAAGAATGCAAATTAAATGACAATGGACATCATTTCACCTCCCAGATTCAGAAAGTCTGATAATACCTGAGTGAAGAAGTTTAGGGAAAGAAGCCTGGCCTTGATACAGCATCAGAGAGCATCTCTGAGCACTACCTCTGTGAAGAGGAAATTTGGTAACAGTTACCAAAATCCAGAATATGCACATCCTTCCCCTAGCAATGTCATTTCTAAGAACTTAGCTCCCACATTATTATGTGGATCATTATAAAAGTTTTAGATACACACACAAAAAAAGGAAGGTAAAATCTGGGGGGGTAGAAACAAATGAAGCGCTCCCAGCAACACTGATAAGCTGAGCAAGTTGAAACTTCACAACTCAACCAGAAAGGATGCTATTGACCATGTTTCTTGAATAATGGACCATAACACAGTCTGTCTCAAAATTTTCATAGTGACTTATGTATTAAACATCTGTGCAGGGATAGTCACTATACTATTGTTTAACATATCCAAAAAAGAAAGCTATTTAAACATCTGTTTACAGGGGACTGATGATAGTCTTTATTATACTACAAAATTTTTAACCAGAATGTGAGAGAGCTACAGGCAACCATAGGGAATGCTTTCTAAGATACACTGTTAAAAGGAAGAAAGCAGGGCATAAAGGAATGTATTTAGAATGTACTATTTGTTGTAGGGGGAAAAAAAAGATAGGTGTGGTGTTTTTAAAATAGATCTACAAATTCCTTAACTTTCCTTTTAAATGGGCTGAAAGACTCAGTTCTAATGAGTAAAATAAGGCAGAAGTGACAGCATGTAATTTCTGAGACTAAGTCATAAAAGTAATGATGGGTTCTTCCTTGGTGTCTCTCGGATCCTTGCACTGGGAAAAGCTAGATGTCATGTTGTAAGGCCACTAAAGAACCCTCCTGGGACTCCCAAGTGATGAGGAATTGAACCTCCAGCCAAAAGACTTATAAACTGGCCACCTTGGAAGTGGAACCTCCAGCCCCTATCACTCCTTCAGATGAGACCACAGTCCTAGCCAGCATCTTCACTGCAAGCTCATAAGCAAGAACTTCCTAACTAAGCAGCTCACAAATTCTTGACCCAGAGCAACAATAAATAATAAATAATTGTTTTAAGGTTCTAGGTTTTGGGACAATTTGTTACACAGCAATAGATAACTAATCAGTGAAGACACATGTTTGAATATATACAGAATATCTTTAGAAAGATACTTGGTGGTTGTCTGTAGGGAGAAAAATTGGGAGGCTGTGCCTCATGGTGGAAAAAGATGTATTTTCATTATATTATATCATTTTACATTTATATTTTTTATTACTCTAATTTACCTTTTTAATAAAATAGTAAGTACATTTTATAAAAGCCCATGGGCTACTCAAATGAATTATACTAAACTGTGCATAAAGATATTTAATTTATATTTTATTTTAACTTTATATACATCAAGATTATGGATTTCACAAGCAAAAAACAATTTCTAAAAAATGATTTCTGACTATATGTAAGATGTTTAGTGTCTTCAACATTTCTTACTTGCTGTGATAGAACCTGCTAGTTTATTACTCTACAGCCATTCTCCCTTCTTCTTTCAAAATCAAACTTCAATTTTTTATGAATGGCAACATAATTATCCCCAGGTGATGGACCTACAGAGGTCTACACTAAAAATCTTCTCAAAGGGACTAATAGTAAACATTTTAGCCCTGTGGTCCATAGAGTCTTGTCATAAATATTCAACTCTGCCATTGTAGAGCAAACAGTCATGGATAATACATAAAGATATAAATATACTTGGTTCCAAAACACTTTTGTTCATAGGCATGACAATTTGCTTTTCAAAGATTTTTCATGTGTCATGAAATATTCTTTTTTGATATTTTTCAATCATTTGAAAATATAAAAGTCATTTTTCAGGTTGTAGGTATACAAAAAACATTTTCTTGTACTTGCAAAAGGTCTGGAGATAGGTGGGGCCCAGAACCCAGCTCTAGCCAATCAAACATAAGAGAAAAGTCTGCTGCAAGAGTTCTGGAGAGGACTTCTGCTCCCTGATGAAAGGGAAATGGGGATAAGAAGAAAGCCCTGACCCTTCCCCACCTTCCTGCTTGAGACATTGCTGGGAAGCATTTGGTGTTTGTGGCTAAAGCATCCTTCTTTTAGGGAAACAGAACACAAAGATCTTATCCAGTCTCTACCCTTGATGACGTAGGTAAGTAGCTACATCCACTTATCTCTGAACATCTTCTTGTATGAGAAAAATAAATTTCTTCTTAAAGCCACCTATTACTGGATAACCTACTGGTTGCAGCTGAGCACACTCCTAATGACATTTCTCCCCAATATTAAATACCGTAGTGTAGCATCAACGAGGGCAAAGGTATTATTTATAGCAAGCACTTGAAATAAAACTGCACATTCCCAATTATTAGCCCAATTTGACTGCTAAATTTTGAAAGCTTAGCAGAGCTGATGCCCACTATGCAAGAACAGAGGAAAAAATATGATAAATCATCTTACATTCAAGACTGGGGAAGTTTTATAGCAACACTAAGTGAAATAGCTTTTGTACCTAAGCACCAACACCTCCAAATTAAAATGCTGCTTTTAAAATGAGGAAATGGGGCTCTCGATGCAAGCATGGACTTCAGCTGAAGTCCATGTACTTGGATACTGTCTCTCAGCGGTGAAAAGAGTGGGCTACCAAAAAGCATGGGGGTCTTCCAGAAGCTGTCTACATCATGAAGAGACTATCTCACCCAGCCATGCCCAGAAACAGGGCCCAGTTCATGAATTGATATGCAAGCAGAAAAAAGCAGGAAATTGAGTGCCGGGAAAGGAATATCCATCTCCCCAACACTTAAAAAACCTTGTCTTTGTTGAATGTGATAGGAGATCATAGAATGATAAAAGACAGCCTATTTTACAAAAGCTTGACGAATTTGTACCAGGAGTTATCAGAGGGTCCCACTCTCTGTAGACCAGAAAGGAAACTGGTAGTGTCTCTACAAATACAATTAAATCAGTAACTATTTAGTGGCAGTCACCATGTCTGCAGATGTGCCTGCTACTTCCTCATCCCCCCCCCCCCTTTATACTGGCAAGAACTGGGCATCTATTGTGCAGCAAACACCAAACAAAGGGCTCAGAAAGCAATGGTGTGCAAAACTGCAGGACAATGCAGGCTTCCTGCTCAGAGACAATACTGCAGACACGTGGTGTCTAACACTGCTCAATGTCTGTCTTCTGCACGGGATGGGAGACTCGGGGAGGGCAAGGCCCTTGTCACTCCTGCTTACATGTGTCACCAGACTGTCAAGTGGCATCCAAAACACAGCAGTGATAAATCCACATGCACTGAATTAGCAGGTTAACCGAGTAGCACAAGGACACATTTGAACCCACAGCCCAGATCAGAGCTTTGGCTTTTACACGGTCCTTCAACTCTAGGTTTTATCTAGGCATCTGAAATTGAAGGATGAATTTATGTGGTTAAGGGACCCCGTGTGGTATTTCTGAAGGTGTCTTGTAGCGCTTTAGATGCCCAAAGAAAGAGGTTCTCTGAGTGGGCCCAGTGTCTCCAAGGCTGGCCATGGGAAACCCAGCACATAAAGGGTGTGAGCGGAGGGACTCACGCTGAAGGGGAAGCAGCACAATTGCTCCCAGGAAGCTCATGGACCATCAGCCCAGAGATGGCAGCTGTGACGTGTGCGTGTGACAGGAAAGAGCTGTGCATTCCAAAGCCCTGTCATCTTATAGCTCTGGCGCTGAGAGGGATTCAGGGAGGAAGGTGGCCTGTTCCCCTCACAAGGAACACTGGACTGGACCAGGGCAGTGGGCAACTGGGCTTGTGTCCCGGTTTTGCCTCTCACTAACCGAGTCACCTTGAGCCAATCAGCCTCCTACCTAGCACCACCAAAAAGCACCAGCTGGGGTCCTCCACGAGCCCACCAGGGTGCCTGGCAGTGGGGCAGAGAGGTGCTTACCCTGGTATCGCTCTCAGTGTGGTGGGGGTGTGGCCACTCTCAAGTGCACGCACACACACGCATGTCTGTGTGCAAAAGGTAGCAAAACATCATGTTCTCCCTATTTCCACCCCAAGTAACCCTCTCCTGATCTCATGTTTGTAATCTGTAAGGAAGTTTTATAAAACAATCAGAAAAATTACAAAAGACGATTGTTTGGGGGAGAATTAGTCTCAGAAGTGCATTTTTGCCCATTTCCCTTCAGAACACATGGCACACACACAGCTATGAAAACAACGTCTCCTTTCAGCTCCTCAGAGACCAAACTACACAGAACAGGTCTCAACATGCTTTCTCCCTGGACACGTGCACACAGAGCCTACTGGTCTACCGGGGTCACTCAGATGCTGGTGCTGGCAAGTTCCCACCCCACCATGTGGCTGAGTATGCTTGGGAGCCTTTTTCTTTTTTCTCTTGGCATTTCTGAGTGATGATGCTTATTCAAAGGCCATATTCTTCTTGAGTTTTACTTTGGTCCATCAGGTCTCAGTCTGACCTCCTTAGAGAACCTGATTATCATTGCAAATGCATGTCTTTGAGCTTAGCGTTAACTGCATGTTAAAAGTTAACTATATGGTGCTCTAAACACTGCATCAGAAATTCTTGTCCAAGGCTCGGCGCCTGTGGCTCAACGGGCTAAGGCGCCAGCCACGTACACCTGAGCTGGCGGGTTCGAATCCAGCCCCAGGGCCCGCCAAACAACAATGACGGCTGCAACCAAAAAAAAAATGGCCGGGCGTTGTGGCGGGCGCCTGTAGTCCCAGCTACTTGGGAGGCGGAGGCAGGAGACTCGCTTGAGCCCAGGAATTGGAGGTTGCTGTGAGTTTTGATGGCCACAGCACTCTACCCAGGGTAATAGCTTGAGGCTCTGTCTCAAAAAAAAAAAAAAAGAAAAGAAATTCTTGTCCAGGATTATTCATAGGTAACATTGAGGTTTTTTTAAAGTCATGTAAAATTTGCCAGGAAATCCATATCTCAGACAGTCCCACTGAAGGACACTGACTCTAATTGTACACGCTGGATTACAAAAAACTAATAAACTCTAATAAAAGACAAACTCTCCACTGCTGTTGAAGACCTTACATTATCCTTTGTTGTTAATGTTTTGTTGATTGGTATTACAATTTGTTGTTATAAATAAAAAAGAATGACTCATGCAAAATATATCTTAGGGTTACCCTATAACTTGACGACATATAATTGATATTTCTTTGAGAAAACAAAACTAAAAATTAGCATGATCAGCAATAATTTACCACCAAATAATTCAAGGAGGTCTTGCTTGGCCTGTTCTGAATCGCCCTGGCTCTTTTACAAGAATTCTGCATACTTATAAAATAAAACAAAATGACCAATTAATAACATGACACATCTTATAAAAATGGAGACTATCAGGCAGCTAAAATTAGAAGCACATCTGAGGCAATTATTATGTTACTGGTAGTAAAACATTCTGGTATATTTGTAACTAATATATTTACTTTTTAAAAATAGGAAGAACTGTAAGAGTTGAAAGTTCACCAGTAGAATGTGATCTAATTAATTTTAAAGTGTGTTTGCGAGGCTCTCCTATGAAGACTGGAGGACTCTTTGGAAGAATATTGCAAGACTCTCCTCACAAAACAGCTCTGGAAAGTCTTCATTCAAACTATGCCTGAGAAAACCCACCACGGGCACCTGCCTGGCCACGCCCATGAAACTCACATGGCCGTCCACTTGGAAAAGCAAATAGACCCCAAAGGAGGAACCTAGAAACGGCTAAATCTGGCTAAGAAATTCTATTCCGAATTAATTTAAAGATTTAAAATCAACTATTACAAACTTGGAAAATGATTCTAAAGATTTTTTACTTGTTTTCTGCTTTGAAGTCTTTTTTGTTCTGTTTTGTTTTTAAAGAGAATAAGAGGTAGAGATAAGAAGAAACTGAGAGGCCATATCGATGCTCTGAGGAACTTTTTAAGTGAACCTCAAATTAAACCAGTGTCACTGTTTGGAGATTTGTTTCTTTCCTTAAAGGAGGAAAAACAGGCCAACAATGAAGGACCAGGGCAGTCACAGTAAAACATCACAGGAGGCCACCTGTGGCTTGGCCCTTGCCTTTGCCCACACTAACCATTTCTGAGCAGTAGTTGAGAAAACAAGCTGTTTTTATTTTTCATGACATTCTTACCCACAGAGAATGGAGGTAATTAGGTACCTATAGGGATTCCCCCCAAAACCCCAAATGAATAAATAATAGCAGAATGGAAGGAGGAAGGGACTGTTTCTACAGTGAAAGTTTATGGGAGCAGAGCAGATGGAAGAACAACAGGAAGCCTGATTTATGCTATGCTTATTTCAACTCTTGTATCTTGTATCCCCACAATAACCCAAAGGGCAGGTACTATCACTGTCCTCATTTTATCAATGCATCAACAAAACAAAGAAAGGCTAAGTCACTTGCCCAAGGTCACGAAGCCAGAAATTAGCAGACCCACTGGCTCTAACATTTGATCACTGCACTCTCTCTTCCAGCTCATGAAGGCAGCCAGCCACCCACTCAGACCTCCATCACATACAGCACCTGTGCGACAAAACACGCAGAGGGCAGTGTCTCAGTGGGGTGACAGGGAGAGGGGAGAAACTCCATTCGGGCAGAGGGTGCAGCAGGACGTGCAGCATTTCAAGGCTGGAAAGAATGTGCTCACTCCTGGCAGGTAAGTAGTTTAACGCAGCTGACACAGCCGCACCATGGGTGACGAAGGGTGGGAGTACCCAGCAATGCCCAAAGAAGGCCAGAGACGGAGGAGGCAGAAATCACTTCAGGAAGCACCTCCTGGCCTGGCTAGGAATGTGGATTTACCTGAAATTTTGCAATAAACTGAAGAATTTTACACTAAGAAACAAAACGATCAGATCCTGTCCTCAGTTCACTGGCTATTGCCCCGGCTACGTGGGAGAGGGCCAAGAACAGAAGCACAGAGACTACTGAGGAGCTCTCACTGAGCATCAAAAGTGTAACAAGGGGCCATCTGCTGAAATCACGTAGCCAGGTGACCAGAAGGAAAGGGAATTTCTTACAAGGTGATGGAGAGGAACAGATCTGGGGCCACATAGCAGAGATGCACCACCTGTATCCCTGGGGATTGTGGGGGAGTGCCTGGAGGTTTTTGTCCCAGAGTTTTAAAACGTGCTTGGAACGCCACCTTCTCCCTAGAGCAGAAATGCATGCCCACTTTCCCTGAGTCCCACCTGCCCAAACAATTCTTAAAATTCTGCTGTTAATCACTTTGGGAGAATTTCCTTTTACTTATTAGAATTTGGTACATTTCAGCCAGAGAGGTTTGGGCAGTAAATGGCTCCTACAAGCCTGTAAGTATTTCTGAAGGATTATGACTCAATGTGTAATACACATTCCTGACCTCATTACATCTCTAGCCTTCCTGGGTCTGGCCAAAGGTCTCCCACAAGGTCTTTTTTTTTTTTTTAAACAAAGATCCTGGTGTGAACTGCTGCTGGACTTTGTCCCTGTATTTTTGATGCTTTATAAAAAAAAATTCCTGTTTCAACTCAAAATTCCTCAGTTGTGTCTCTACGGATTCCTGCACAGAATCCTCACTCTCTTCCCATTTGACGTGAGGTTAAAAATATGACACATGGGCAGATGCTATTCAAGTGACCAGCATCCTGTACTCTTCCCAAATAAATACTAAAATGTTTAATAAATATTATGTCAGAAAGATTCCACTTTCCTCCCAAACACACCTTATTGATTCTATCAAAATGAAATACCCTCTGGAGGTCAAAACCACTGGCCAGCTCCGGTCTCTGAGATTCCAGTCTGGAAGGTATTTCCCCTGCTCAAACTCCCTGTTTGCATTTTCAAGTATTAGAGTTTCCCTTTGCAGAAAAGAGGACGGCAGTTTTTCTTCCACAATGAAAGCACATATGGCAAAAATAAGATGGAGTCAGGCTAGGGCCGACTTGACACTGGCTGACCTTGTCCTTTTAGGTCCTACTTCACTTTCACCTCCTGTCTCCCATCCTATTGTTTTGTCAATTTAGCTCCCACCTTGAAGATGCCTATCTTGACTGTTTAGGAAGGTTGATTTAGGAAATCTGACTTTTTTTTTTTTGAGACAGAACCTCAAGCTGTCACCCTGGATAGAGTGCTGTGGCATCACAGCTCACAGCAACCTCCAACTCCTGGGCTCAAGAGAGTCTCCTGCCTCCGCCTCCCAAGTAGCTGGGACCACAGGCGCCCGCCACAACGCCTGGCCATTTTTTGGTTGCAGCCGTCATTGTTGTTTGGCGAGTCCGGGCTGGATTCAAACCTGCCAGCACAGGTGTACGTGGCCGGCGCCTTAATCGCTTGAGCCACCAGCACCGAGCCAGGAAATTGGCTTTTTAAATGAAATGTTGGAATAATTCACTGAGTTGTGCCGATTATTATTTAAAATAAGAGTTAATGTGGTCTTTGCCTTGAACTTTCACGCATAAAAACTGTGGTTTGGAGGCGGCGCCTGTGGCTCAGTGAGTAGGGTGCCAGCCCTGTATGCCGGAGGTAGTGGGTTCAAACCCAGCCCCGGCCAAAAAAACTGAGGTTTGGGAACTAAAAAGAACTGTCTTGGAGAGGCTGTTCTCACTGTTCCCCAGTATCGCTGACCTTCTGACAAAGTTTGATGGACCTATCCCCGTCTCTGCATATCAGCTGACCGGCCTCAGACCCTCTTTGTCCTATAACAACTGGGCACCCCACCCCGGCTTTTTGGTTAGTCCTTTAATAACCACTAAGAGGGCCAGTTAGGATTTTCAGGACAAAGGACAGTGGGATGCTAGACCCACATCCTCACTCCCCACCAAGACCTCTTTGTTTCCAAACTCTCAAGTCATCCCCCAAACGCTCTTGAAACTCTTCGTGAAATATCCACTGTCCCGCCTCCCTCCTCGCGATGGCTCCTGGTGACAATTAGTGCGCCCTCTCTACGTGTTGCTCTCGGACCTAAGACCAAGACCAAAACTGAGAAAGACGCCCTGAGAGGCAGGGAAGAGAGATTTACCTTGACAAAGAGGGTGATGTCGTGCTCCTGCCCCGGAGTCCCCTCCTCCGACGCCTCTCCATCCTCCCGTCGGCCGTTGACTGGCGCGCACTCGTCGCCTCCCTCCGCGCTGCGCTCCTCAGCCAGGTGGTTGCTGAGCTCGGCCTGCGGCTCCGCCGCCGCCTCCCCCTCGGGGCTGCTGTGCGGCGCCTTCCCCTCACCCGCGGCCGCGGCTTCCTCGCTCAGCCCCTCCGGGCTCCGCTCTAGCCTCTCTTCGTTTTCCGTCTCCTCCCGAGACTCATCCCCGGCCCGGCCCTCGCCAGCGTCTGCCCTCGAGTCCCCGGAGGCCGCTTCTTCGGACCCCTCTGTCCCCGACAGCCCAGCCTCCTCGGCCGCGTCCGCCGCTGTACCCACCGCGAGCTCCCCGGGACTGGGCCCCCCTGTCTCGGAGGCTGCGACCTCGATCGCCTCCGCCTGGGACTGGGGGCTGCGGTCTCCTCCGAGCTGGGGCTCACCCCCGAAATCGGGCTCCCCTCCCATCGGTCCCCCGGCGTCCATGCTGTCCACAGACGGCCCAGGCGCGCTGTCTTCCCGCGCCTCTTGCCTGCACTCCGCCTCCTCCTGCGCCCCAGGGACCTCAGGGTCCCGAGGCACCCCCTGAGACGCCCCCGGGGGCTCGCCCAGCGCACAACACGCGACGCTGGCCTCCTGCACCTGCTCCCCGCCCTGCCGGACCTCGGCTCCCTCTGGGGTTCCCTTCCACGTCTCCGCCTCGCCCTGCGCTCCCCCAGCGCCCTGCGCCTCGGCCTCCCGGCCACCGCCCGCCCCAGGCGCCGGCTCCCTGCCGTCCCCTTCCTCCTTCTCCGCTGCCGCGACAGCTGCGCCCGCCCCCTCGCTCGCCTCCCGCCGCTGCACTTCTGCGCCCGCGGCCCCGGGCTCGCCAGGTGTCTCGGCCTGAGGCGCTGGGCCCTCGAGCGGCCCTTGGAGACCCGGGGCGCCCCGCTCCGGCTCCGCGGTCTCGGCCATGGTCGCAGCGGGCTATCCTTGACCCGGAGCCCTCCTTTGACGCTGCCGAAGAGGCCGGTGGCGCTGGGCGAGGAGCGCGGTGCCGGCGGCCACTGAGGCCCCTAGGAGAAGACGCCCCGCCCGGGCTCCCGAGGAGAAGGTTTAGCAGCTGTGCCAAATCAAATCGACTCTTAGACTCTGCGCCCCTTTCCCCCGGGTAAAGTCTCTAGATTCTCTCTCCGCCGCTCCAGCCTCTCCCCGACTGCGCGTCTGCTTCCTACCCGGACCTCGGCGCGGGCCGCAGGGCTGGAGTGTGCAGCCGGAGACCGCAGCTTTGCCCTGCACACTTTGAAGTGCCCGGCCGCTGTCCCCCGTCCTCGGATTGACCAGATGTCCTTGGAGCCAACACCATCCCCCTTGAGATCTGGGCGGGGTTTCTTTTCCCTTCCTCCCCCAACTTTGGGAAGCCTGGGAGCCTGGCCAATGACAGCCCTTCTCGGGGCCCCTTTGGATTTTAACGAAACGATCCTGGTTCTATGGTCACTTGGGTGTTTTCTTTAACAGCATCAAGTTCCAGTCATTTAAATCAGTCCCCAAACACACACGGTCCCCACCTTACTCCAAGAATGAGCGTTCAGCCACGCCTGTACCCACCTGAAGATGCCCACATCGTGCCCGGTGTCTGAGCGCAAGGTGCACAGGGTGCAGTCGTGGGAGAAGCAGAGGAGGCGTCCTGGCTGCCTCCCAATTTCTGTAGTGTCCCCGAATACAGAAACGCGAGGAGCCAGTTGAGTCCCTCCGACGGGAGAAGTGCACTGCGCTGGTAGAGCTATGTCTCTGGCCCCTGAAGAACCTGAGCCTGTGTATCTTGTGGATTCTAGATTTCTAAACCCACGACTAGTGCTTCAGCTCGACGTTAAGGGCTCAGGGAGCTGCAGGTGGGGAGAAGGAAACCCAAGATGTGAAAGAGGGAGGCATGGAATTCACTGGGTTAGGAATCTCCCAGCATCACAAACCAGACCCCTTCTCCCTCGAAAGGGAAGTTAGTGGTCGAAATTATGTAGTAAGCTTATGGGAGCCAGGCTAGGTCTTGTGGGCTGCAGTAAGGAACCGGCTTACCAAAGATGGCCCTGTCTATAAACGTGGCGAAACGGGGATGTCAGGCTCTGAACAGCTTTAACACTTCCCTGAGACACATTAGCCCCTCATACCTACAGAGTGTCTAGTTTGCATTACAAGAGCTGAGAGTCTTTGTAATGTGGCTTGGGGCCACACCTTTGGCTATCCCCAGGATGTCACCTTCTGTAAATAATTCTCATTGCCCATCACTAACGGGTGACAGGACAGGAGCCCAGGGGCACCCAGCTTTCTCCAAGGTCGAGTCCTGTCTGGAAAGAACAAGTCAAAAGATTCACTGCCACAAAGTGACATCTACTCAAAGCGTGGCACCCACACAGGGGAGCTGCAAATGAGCATGTTGGACACATACCCCACTCTGCAGAAGCTCTAGTCACCTAGCGAAGGAATCTTGCTTCATTCACAAGGCAAGAAAGCAGCCATCACGCTAATCTCATGAAGAAAGGTGAAGCCGACATATTCAGCACCATATAGCAAACACAGCACGTGTTCACAATATCTTATGCAAACCCTGTGAGGTCAGGTGTGTTTCAGAAAACAGAATTCTTAGAAAGATGATTGAATGTTTCTACTGTATATTATGGGACACAACATACCATCTGCGATCAAACATATCAGCAGTATTTTTGCAGGGACAGACAGCAGCAGGAGGGGTGAGATAAAAATCATTCATACTTTTGGGAATTCCCAGTTTAGGTTTACCACCAAATAAATGCAGGTCAATCTGGTTTTGCTTCCATAAAAAGCTTGCCACAGTCAGAGCTTTTTAGGATTTCAGAATGGAAATAAAACATGTGGATCAACAAACCATTGAAGGGCTCTAAGTTCAACTGCATGTGAGCTTGGGAAAATGTGAGCTAAGTTATACATTTAATGTTCGCCTTAAAAGCAAACCAGCTGTCTCTAGTTCCAGCTGTCTCTACTATTACAAAGAATCAAATTAAAGGCACATACTTTCGTGCATAACATTCCAAAAGCTTTAAGTCAAGCAAATTTGACAGAAACATCTTGGTCACAGGAGGGCTAGATTTTGAATTCAGCCAAGAGATGATCAATTATGGCTCGCAGACATGGCACAGTCACAAACAAGACCATTGACGGTTGACTGTCACTTGGCCATGCATATTGTCTTTGTAGAAAAACAATACTAATAAAGTTTATTCTGTCCTGGCAACTGATCCTGCATATCACACAAGGCTCTTTTATTTGATGGGCTTCAGATTTATTATTTTATAGGGCTTAGATTCATTTACTCATATTGACATTGGTTCTCAAAACAACATCATCTGTCCTTAGAATATACAATCTTTCTCATTTAAATGCTAGTCTTACTAAGCACTTTTTAATTTTTCCTGCCTTTTTAATTTTTAATTTCGCATTTCTTTGATTTTCTGTCATTAAATAATATTTCTTTTTAAATGAATAGACTCAATTCTGAAAATATACAATACAGAAAAAACCAAAGGTATAACTATGCCACCCACAATTCAGCATTTTCTTCCTTTTGAGAGAGAAAGAGATAGATTGTTCAAGATACTGGGTATACAGCAATGAACAAAATGGAGAAGGTCCCCTGCAAAGGGGTAGAGCAAGAATAATAAGTAAACAATGAATCCAGATAACTTTGGATAACATTAAGCTCTATACAGACGCATATGCCAGTATGCATGCACACACACCGAAAACCTTAATTTCTTTCTCCCACATCCCATATCCAAACTTCCTGTAAATCCTATACTTTAAGAAAATATATATTCACAGCCCAAGCCTCTTCTCTCTACCTCCTTTGCTACCATGCTAGTCCAAGCCAATACTTCTTGTCACCTAGATTTTTGCCACCCCTCCTAATGAGCTCCTGCTTTGCCCATGGCCTTGGACAGTCTGTTCTCACCCCACAGGCCACTGACCTTGGAAATCAAGAGTCTGACCATGCTGCTTTTATGCTCAAAAACTTTCAAAGTTTTCCTGTCTCACAGCAAGAGAAAGTCAGGTCCTCCTGGTATGAAGTACGAGGTCCTATAAATCAGGCAGCCCCAATCTCTTTCTGGCCTCATTCGCTGCTAAACTTCCCTGGCTCCTAACATGCCAGCCCTCCTGCTGTCCCTAAGACTCATTCCTCTGCCAGGATGCTCCCTAGATCCTCACCATTCACTCTCTGAGTTCTCTGATTAACCTATTTTCCCTATTTTAAAACAAAACCACTACACCTGGCATCCTTCTCTGCCTATTTTCCCCCAAACAAGTACCTCCTTCTGACATAGAATCTGTTTTGCTTACTTATAATCTGTCTCCCCAACCCCACCACACTAAGATTGAGGGTCTGTGAAGGAGAGGTTGTGGCTTGTTACTGCCTAGGACAGAGCTAGGCACACAATAGAAGCTCAATAAATACTTCCTGAATGAATGAACAAACACAAGCTTTCATAGGTATATGCATCAACCAGAACTAGTTTGTAAAAATACTTTTCTCAATCGTTTTTATACTTTGGGGGACAAGCTAATGTCACAAGATATGCTATTCATGGAAATTCCTATCTACTGACTTTGGTGAATGCTTTAGCAAATCCTTTTAATTATTAGCAAGGGCTAAGCCACTTCATGTAAAGGAACACAAAAGGAAATGCCAACTAAATACAGTCGTGAAGGTCACTATGAAGTTACTTAGAGATTTGCAAGTTGTTAACTTGGCCACTAGCACTAGATTAGCTATTTAAATACCATTGAGGGTTAAACAGAGGTGACAAATTCAGGAATGGATGGCAAGAAACAAAAGTGTTGATACTGAAGTAGCTTTAAATAATTATAGAGTTCTCCAACAATGTATAATGAGGAATCATAAAGAAGGGTAACAGCTTACAAAGAAAACCTTAAGGGCTTATGAACAATTTAACAGTTTATTGTTTTTGTTGTTTTTCCAGAATGAATGGATTCATTTCCATAGAGATACTCTCTTTTTCTAGCAAATATCTGCTACTTTCAGGAGAGCCCTTGGGAGTATAATGTATCCATAACACTCAGGCCATAGGATATGCTTATGGCTGAACAAAGGTCCTCCTTGTCCGGAGTTCTCTGCAAACAGCTGCAGCCTCCTACTACCAGAGGCTCCAAACCCTCTTCCCAATCTGCCTGGCTTTGCCCAGTTGCTAGGTTAATTATACTTCAGTTGAAAGAAGGTATCACAGCAGAATAAGCCTAAACGAGGTGGTAAGGATTGCAAAGTCCACTGATCAGTGGATTTTGAAAAAAATTTATGTGTGTAACATCTTGTGAGACAATAAGAACATTGCACGAAACTAACACAAATTACAACTGTGGTGAAATGGGTGGGTTCTCTAGTCAGATTGCCTGATCTAAATCCCTCCCCTATCTTATAGCAACTCTAAGATCTTGATTCAGCTTTTTAACCTGCAACAGTGCAGGTTATAATAGGACAATTGTATTTAGGGGATGGGGGAGTTATTTCTATGTTATATTTTTATACACTTGTGGGGTACATATGATATTTTGTTAGATACATAGAATGTTTAATCATCAAGTCAAGGTATTTAGGGTGTCCATCACCTCAAGTATTTATAATTTCTATGGTTAGAAACTTTTCAAGTGCTCTCTTTTCTAGCTGTTGGAAATACACAATACACTGGTGTTAACTATAGCCACCCGTCTCTGCTATTGAACATTACATTATTGGACATTATTCCTTCTGTCTACCTGTATGTTTGTACCCGTTAACCAACCTGTCCCCATCTTTCCTCCTCACCCTTACACATACCCTTTCCAGCCTCTGGTTTTCTACTCTCTACCTCCTTGAAATCAGCTTTTTTAGCTCCCATATAGCAATGGAAACATATAATATTTGTATTTCTGTGCCCATATTTCACTCAATATATTGGTCTCCAGTTCCATTCAAGTTTCTGTAAACAACATAATTTCCCTTTTTATGACCAAATAATATTCCGTTGTCTATACATACCACATTTCCTTTACCTTTTCAGCTACTGGTGGACATTTGAGTTGATTCCCTGGCTTCACTATTGTGAATAGTGCCACAATAAACATGAAAATGCAGGTATCTTTTTCAATATACTGAATTATTTTCATTCAGAAAAATACCCAATAGTGAGATTGCAGGATCTTATAGTGGTTTTACTTTTAGTTTGTTGAGAAATCTCCGTACAGTTTTCCACAATGGCTTAATAATTTACACTCCTACCAACAGTGTGTACGAGTACCTTTTTCTCTAAATTGTCATCAGTCTTGTTTTGTCATTCTAGTAATAGCTGTCTTCACTGGATTAAGATGATTTCTCACTGTTGTTATGATTTGCGTTTCTCTGATGATTAACGATATTGAGCATTTTTTCATATGCTTGGTCATTTGAATTCTCCTTTTGAGAAATGTCTATTCATGTCTTCCACCCACTTTTAAATAAAATTATTTGGGGGTTTTGCTGTTTTTTGAGTTCTTTGTATATTCTGGCCCCTTGTTGAATGAGTCATTTCCAAATATTTTCCCCTATTCAACAGGTTGTCTCTTCTCTCTTATGATTGATTCCTTCACTGTGCAGAAGATTTTAGTTGAATATTGTCCCATACTCTACTCTTCTTTTTCTGCCTGTACTTCTGAGATCTTAGCCAGGAAGTCTATGCCTAGACTTATGTCCTGAAATATTTCTCCTTATGTTCTACTGGTGCTATAGTTCCATGTCTTATGTTTAAGTCTTTACTCCATCTTGAGTTGAGTTTTGTAAATGGTGGGAGATGTTGGGTCCTTTTTCATTCTTCTGCATATGGTTCCCCAGTTTTCCCAGCACCATTTATTGAAAAGACTGTCCTTTCCCCAACAAATTGGTTAGCTGTAAATGCGATTTATTTTGGAGCTCTCTATTCTTTTCCATTGGCCTGTGTATTTGTTTTTGCACCAGTAATAGGTTATTTTCATTAGGATAGCCTTGTATACATGTTGAAGCTAGGTAGTGTCATACTTCTAGTTGTATTATTTTTGCTGAGAATTTTTTTTGGCTATCCAGGCTCTTTTTTGTATGAATTTTAGAGTTTTTTTTCCTGTTTCTGTGAAGAACAATGTTGGCATTTTGATAGAGATTACACTGACTCTGCAAATTGCTTTGGGCCGCATGATGATAATTTGAACAATATTAATTATTTCTATCCACGAACATGAGCTATCTTTCAATCTGTTTGTATCCTTTTCAATTTCTTTCATCAGAATTTTGTAGTTTTCCCTGTAGAGATTTTCACTCCTTGGTTAAATTTATTTCTAGGATGTTTTTGTTTGTTTGTTTGTAATTGCCTTCTTGATTTCTTTCCCATTAGTTCATTACCTGTCTATAGAAATGCTACTGATTTTTGGATGTTGATTTTGCATCCAGCAACTTTGCTAAATTTGTTTATTAATTCTGGGAGTTTTTTGAGTAGAGCAGTGGTTCTCAACCTTCCTGATGTCGTGACCCTTTAATACAGTTCCTCATGTTGTGGTGACCCCCAACCACAGAATTGGTTTTGTTGTTACGTCATAATGGTAATTTTCCTACTGTTATGAATGTAAATATCTGATATGCAGGATGTATTTTCATTGTTACAAAGGGATCTCTCCAGGTTGAGAACTGCTGGAATAGAGTCTTCATGTTTTCCTAGTATAAGATTACATCACCTACAAAGTAGAATAATTTGACTTTCTCTTTTTCAATTTAGGTGCCTTTTATTTCTTTCTCTTGCCTGATTGCTCTGGCCAGGATTTCCAGCACTATATTGAAAATACGTGGCAAAAGTTGGCACCCTTATTGTTTTCCAGTTATTAGAAGAAAGGCTTTCAGTTTTTCCCCATTCAGTGTGATATTAGCTATCCTTTTGTCATATGTGGCCTTTATTATGCTGAGACACGTTCCTTCTATGCCTAGTTTGTTGAGAGCTTTTATCATGAAGGAATGTTGAATTTTTCTCCCTCTATTAAGATGATCATGGGGGGGTTTCATCCCTTCTGTTGATGTGATGTGTCATGTTTGTTGATTTCCATATATTGAACCATCTTTGTTCACATCCCTGAGATAACTCCCACTTGATCAGGGTGACATTACAACTGTATTATCTTTTTGATAAGATAAAATAAAATCAATAAACCACTAACTACACTAACCAAGAAACAAAGGGGAAAGACTCAAATAAATAAAATCGGAAAAGTTGGATTTGGTTTGCTAGTATTTTGTTGAGGATTTTTATGTCTATGTTTGTCAGAGATATTGTCCTATAGTTTTCTTTTTTGTTGTGTTTTTGTCTGGTTTGGGTAATTAGGGTAATGCTGGCCTCATAAAGTGAGTTAGAGAATTCCTTCCTCTTCAATTTTCTAGACTAGTTTGAGAAGGATTGGTGGTAGTCTGTCTTTGGAAGTATGACAGAATTTGGCAGTGATGCCATCCTTTCTTGGAGTTTTCTTTGTCAGGAGGCTTTTTATTACTTATCCAATCTCTTTATTCACTATTGGTCTGTTCAGAGTTACTATTTCCTCCATGTTTAATCTTGGCAGTCCAGGAATTTGTCCATGTTCTTTAAGTTTTCAAACGTGTTAGTGTCCTGTGTTTCATAACAGTTTCTGACGGTCTTTGTATTTCTGTGGTCTCAGTTGTAATGTCTCCTTTTTCTTTTCTGTTGCTAGAGAATTGTCATCCTTTGGAGGTTTTATATTTCCTTGCTTTTTGATGCTTCTTGTGTCCTAACATTGATGTATGTGCATCTGGTAGAGCAAGCACTTCTTCTAAGTTAAATCGTACTTCTAAGTTTGATATCGTACTTTTTTCCTGAAGATGTGTCTATGGCATTTGTTGAGTAGGGCACCTTGGCTTTGATTCTGGTTACATGCAGGAGTATATTCTCTCTATGATTTCCTTGGCTGTAAACATCATCGGTCATATATGTGTGATTTCATCAGTGGCTTAGGGAACAGTTGCTGGTGGACGCTGTGGTGAAGTTTCTCTGGGCACCGGCTGTCAGGCTGGCTTGTGGGCAAAAGGAGACTACAGTTCAAGGCTTTCATTCTCCCATTACCTCCACTTTGACCCCAGGAACAGCAGTAGTGATCTTGCTGGAGATAGACACAATACCAAAATTTAAGACAGAAATTCAATTTTAAACTTTTTACCTCTATCTATAAAATTTTTCTTCACATTGTAGCATTTTTCTAAAATTGTCCAATCTCCTATATTTGCTTACTACCTGTTTTAGAAACAAGTTTTAATTAACCTCTTTAAACCCCAAGTTTCTGATATCCTCCTCCCACCCCTCCAGAACCCTGACAGTTGGACTATAATATGCCACTGAGAAGACCTGATGAAACAGATTTGTGGTCGTGTATTTGAGAGGTGGCTGTTGGAAGAGGGATGGTTTTGCTTTCATAGGACATTTGGCAATGTCTGGGCACCTTTTTTTTTGGCCAGGCCTGGGTTTGAACCAGCCACTTCCAGTATATGGGGCTAGCACCCTACTCCTTTGAGCCACAGGCATAGCCCCTGGGCACATTTTTTTTTTTGTAATGATTGCAGGATGCTACTGGCATCTAACAGGTATAAGCAAGGAATGCTGCTAAACATCATACAATCCACAGACAGTGCCCCCAACGAAAAATCAACTGGCCAAAAGTGCCAATACTTGTGTTAGAGGAAGACTAGCCTCCCCTAGTCCCATAATTACAGGATCTTTCATAGAAAATATCATAATCCAGTAGGTTGACTCTACCAGGAACTTTGAAGCTATAGATGAAGGGATATATTTCGTGTGTAAAAAACCCATCACCCCTTAAAACACTTCCCAAAAATCTTATGAGTCTTAATTAGAAGGTCTTTGAGTTGATGGAAAGATTGTAAGATTTGCATCTGCAAATCCAGGCTCAAATCCTGATTCTGCTGCTGACTGGCTGTGTTATTTTGAGGCAAGATATTTCTTGGTAATAAACCTGCTGCACTGAAACCTGGGCACTGAAACAGATAACATAGGAAAGTACTTTATAAGGCATAAATTTCTGCACAATTTCCAAGTAATATTAATAATTTGTCTACAAGTAATGGCTAGTCCTATTGTTTTTCACTGGCCAGATATTGAAATTGACCTCACTCCTCTATAATACAAGAAATTTATCTAAAATAGTAAACCCTGTCATGTGTGAAAAAGCTAGCTTCCATGGCCCTGCACTCCTATTGAAATATAAGAGTTTCAAAAATTCAATTTTCTAAACTTTAATTTCTTATAGGAAACACTTAAAACTAGACAGATGACACTAAAGGGAAAGAATGGCAATAGAGCATGTGTTGCTCCAATATATCCAGAAAACATCTCTGAGGTGTCAGGAGCTCGGTAAGCTCTAAATGGACATGAGAAGCATGTAAAGACCATTCGGATATTTTCTAATCCTCTGTCTTACTATTCTACCTGTGACTACACAGGTCCATGAAAAAGTGTGTACCTCAAAATTAGATCATAATCTCTATATGTTATAGTCATGAAACTGTCATGTAGAAATACCATTTCCATGCTATTCACAGAATTGAGAAGACATACCCATTCATCCATCAATTATCTATCTACCCATCTATTCACCCAACCATCCATCCTTCCATTATTAATCCATCCATCAGTTATTCATTCATCTATCCGTCCATCTTCTATTTGTTATCTATCCATCCATCTACCTGTGCATCTATCCATCCATCCATTTCCCATCCATCCATTCTTTCTCTATCCATCCATTCATTGTTCATCCATCCATCCATCCACCCCTCCATAACCTTTTTCTGAGGACTTTTCTTGTGACACACACTCAACTGGAGAAAAAAGAAAATATTTATTTATTCATCACACTGAAAATGAAACAATTTATTTAGCTCATGCTTTTATTATAGAACTTCTTACTAACATTTAAGTTTTTATTTTTAACTTGCTTGAGTTCAGATGAATCAGGAAGATGGAGATTGAGCAGGGCAGTCTACCAGCAGTGAGAGGGTTGGCTTTGTTAGTACATTCCCTTGGAGACACATGTGTTTGATTGTGCAAGTTCTGTGACATTTCATTTGAGGGGTATCACCTCTTGAATGTGAACCCCTGGACCAGATGATCTATGGATCCTTTATCATTTGAATTCTGTATTCTATGATCTAACATCTCACATATTTGGAAGTCACTAATGAAGTGGAACAAAGTTCAGGATTAAAAGGTGAGTGAAAATGGTCTCCCAGAGCAAAAACATTTTACTACAGTTTTGCCTCTTAAAAGTTTGAGTATTTTCTTCAAAAATGAACAACTTAGACTCTCATTCAGAGACTATGACTTTATTCTAAATTCTTTCTAACCGGTTTTATTTCTCAATTCCAAATGCAATAGAAACAGAAAAATAGAAGGACTGAAATAATTGTCTTTAGGAAAACAAATGCTCAGTTAAAAGTAAAAAAAGTGCTTAAAGTCTTAACTTTTACTTATCAATAAGATTTGTTTCCTCATTCCAAATGAAGAAAATAAATCTTCAAACAAGAAAATTGCTTATTGACTGAAAGAAAGAAAGAGAAAAGGAAAAAGGAATAAAGGAAAGTAGAGAAAAAGAGAAGGGGGGAAATAAAAAAGTTTTGTATGCCTATCACATAGTAGATAACAATGAAAAAAGATCTCAAAAGCAGACTGATAGCTATGCATTTTGGGGAAAAATACAAAATTGATATTTGGTTTTATGTTATTACATAAGAATAATATTATGGGAGGATGAAAATGTGAATATTTGAGGTGATCTAAATTAGTTTTAAAAAATTATATACCAGGCGGCACCTGTGGCTCAGCGAGTAGGGCGCCGGCCCCACATGCCGAAGGTGGTGGGTTCAAGCCCAGCCTCTGTTGAACTGCAAAACAAAAAAAATAGCTCGGTATTATGGCGGGCGCCTGTAGTCCCAGCTACTCGGGAGGCTGAGGCAAGAGAATCGCCTAAGCCCAGGAGTTGGAGGTTGCTGTGAGCTGTGTGACGCCATGGCACTCTACTGAGGGCCATAGAGTGAGACTCTGTCTCTACCAAAAAAAAAAAAAACAATTATATACCATATATAATGATTTATTATATGTTATAATTATCCATCTTACAAATAAAGCATAATAATATCAGTTAGAAATGTGTATATCACAGTAATTTCTTCTCCTTATATTTCCTTTACTATAGTTTCAATTAACTGTTTAGTTATTTTTTGTTACTTCTTTGCAGGTGTGGTTGCTGAAAACAAGATCAAAGTTCTTGTTCACTTAAAGTTCAGCCAAGTGCTCTAGCTCATGCCTGTATTTCCAGTGCTTTGGGAAGCCAAGGCAGGAGGATCGCTCGAAGCCAGGAATTCAAGACCAGCCTGGCAACATAACAAGACTTCATTGTAGAAAAACAAAAATAAATAAAGTTACTTTCTAGGAGAATGGAACAGAAGGATGGGCAATGAATAGATCCAAATGCTGAGGGGCAGTGGGACACAGAGGGTTGTGCTGATCCTCCCAGCGACTTGCAAGGCCGAGGCAGGAGGACCACGGAGGCCAGGAGTTCAGCCAATCACTGAGGAGAAGGAAACCAAGTCAGCAGCCACTGAGATTCTTCATGATCCCCTGTCCTTAGGGGTAGGATTTGAACTTTTGCCTGTTACCTGCCAACCAGGTATAGTCCAGATAAGCACCTGCCATCCATATGGGTCCTCAGGTCCTCAATAAACATCGCACACTCTCTCAGAGTACTAAAACTTGAAAGAACCTCAAAGATCGTTCTGTCTGGCTTCCTCTCATAAACTAAATGTTTTGCTTTTTTTTTTTTGTGGAAACAGAGTCTCACTCTATAGCACTCGGTGGAGTGCTGTGGAGTCACAGCTCACAGCAACCTCCAGCTCTTGGACTCAAGCAATTCTCTTGCCTCAGCCTCCCAAGTAGCTGGGACTACAGGCGCCCGCCACAGTGCCCAGCTAATTTTTGATGCAGTTCGGGCCGGGACCGGGTTTGAAACCTCAGCCCTAGGTATATGGGGTCAGCACCCTACTCCCTGAGCCACAGGCACTGCCCAGATTCTGTTGGTTTTTTTTTGGTTTTGGGGGGTTTTTTTTTGCAGTTTTGGGCCAGGGCTGGGTTTGAACCTGCCACCTCCAGCATATGGGGCCGGCGCCCTACTCACAGAGCCACAGGCACCGCCCCTAAATGTTTTGCATTTTACCTCTAATGAAGAGGATTCTTCATCCATCATATCTTATTTTAAATAACTGAACACTATTAGCCACCCTGGGAGGTGCTCCTTGTCCTGGAGTAGAGCAGAGGGATGCCACAGAATGAAGTGACGTGGAGTTGAACTGAATTAAATCACGAATGATTTGTGAAGAACTGACTCTTTAATACGACTTTTTCTAAAATGTTTCCCGTGAAGACAATTTGATCTCTTTCAGGCCTTGAATAAAATAATAAGCATAATAGTCCCTTCTGGTCACAAAAAGAATTCTGTAGTCCATTTCCCTGTGGATTCCTGTCGGGGAGGCCCCTCCCTCTCTGTGCCAGGGCTCTGTCCAACAGGCTCACCTCCACCCCTACCCACCTCCCGCCTAATTTTGCTCTTTGGAAGAGGTGTTTTCTTTTCCTGTTTGTGTATTTCTTCTTGAAAACAGGATCTACTGGTGGCCACAGAGTGTGTTGGTCTGCTCTCTATCTTGTTAACAATCTCCCCGGGGACAGGCACAATAAGGGGTGCTAGTTGCTCTCTCAGACCCTGCACTCACCCTGACAATAGTGAAAAGATGTTCTGGGCAGATCCCAGTAGCAACACTGTGCTGGGCAGGGGAATGTGGAAAACACCACGTGACCTGAGAGCTCCACGGGGCCTGTCACGTGTCAGAAAAGCACAGGAGGGGGCTGTTGGAGCCGGGACCAGGGGCATAAAGGCTGCTGCTTCTTCCCCTGTGGACCCTGGAGCTGGCTCCCTACCCCTGAGCCTTGGTCGCCTCCTCCACAGCTTGGACCTAGCAGTGCCAGTCCTGCTGGGATCCTGGGTCACTGTACATAAAGTACAGTCTCTGCTCGTTGTTCACAGATTGACCAACTTGCTAATGAGCCAACTGTTTCTACTCATTTGTTTACGCACATATGTATTTGTGTATATTGACAGTCCCATTTACACTTGTGAGTACTTGTCATCCAGATCTATATGTAAGGAGCTTCCATGGTCATTCACAGACATGTGCAGGTCCAGAGCAGCAAAAATGGGGGTCACCTAGTGACGCGGTCCCTGGTAGGGATGATAGGGCAATGTCCCTCTTTGTTTCATCTCTCATGCTTCAAACAACTGTGCTTTTCCCAGTGCATCAAGTCCCATGTTTGTCACATTTGTTAGTGATTTTTTGTTGTTTAAAATGGCCCCAATCACAGAGCTGAAGTGGTGTCTGATGTTCCTGAGAACAAGAAGAAACATCTTCTTCCTTCATCATCTTCCTGTGTTGTGTCTTATGGGAAAAATGCAAGTGTGTGTTGAATTAGCTTCATCCAAGCATGGATTACAATGTAGTCATCCATGAGTTCAAGGTGATGAATCAACGATATGTATCAAGTATCAAATAAAGTGTCTTTAAACAGAAACACCCGTTAAACAAAGTTATGTACTAATCAGTTAACAAAAATGTGAGCAGAGACTCAGAGGAAACTAACCTTGGTAACTACCCAGAAGCAATAGTTCATTACTCACTCCTTCAGCTTTCTTGGTGACTTTATAGAACATAACTGTCACAAATAACAAGAATTGGCTGCCACAGAGTAGATGGCCTCTGAATATCACTGCTTACCATTATTACATGAAAAGACCTCATAGCGTTTCTGTGTTAACAGAAACAAGTTAGTTTTATGAATAACATAGAACAGTATTGCCTACACACCAGCTGAAGAATGCGTTGGATTTATCTTCATCACAAAGTGGTCCAAGTCACCCTCCCCCCCAGCCTGGACCACAGCGAGAGCATGTTAACGCTTCTCCTTGCTTACACTCTTACTTCTGGGATTTGTTCTCAACCCAGCAACTTGAGCCATCCTTTAAAAAATGCAAGCTGGGGCTCGGCACCTGTAGCTCAGCGGCGAGGGCGCCAGCCACATACACTGGAGCTGGCAGGTTCGAATCCAGCGTGGGCCTGCCAAACAACAATGACAACTACAACAACAAAAACAGCTGGATGTTGTGATGGCACCTGTAGCCCCAGCTACTTGGGCGGCTAAGGCAAGAGATTTGCTTAAGCCCAAGAGTTGGAGGTTGCAGTGAGCTATGACACCACGGCACTCTACCCAGGGTGACAGCTTAAGACTCTGTCTCAAAAATAAATAAATAATAAAAATATATAAAAATGCAAGCTGGAGAATGTCAGTGCCTTGCTCAAACTCCTCCAACGACGTCACTTTACCCTTAGAACTGAATCAGAAACTGTCCTGGACGGACACTCTATGTCACCGGTGTCAGGGTTCAGTCCCTCTCTGACCTCCTGCCTCTCTGCTCCCCACCATGCTGCACTCAGTCAGAACCAGCCTCGGCCTGCACAGAGCTCACAGTCTGCCTTCACCTGGGTTCTTGTTAAAGTCACCGCCTCACAGCCACCTTCCCTGCTGATCCTGAGTGAGGCAGCTGCCTTCTTCTCCACCCTCTCACCCTGCTCTCTCCTCTGTCCCCCCTAGACAGGAAGCCCCAGAAGGGCAGGGCGCCTGGCTCTGTTCCCTGCCATCTCTCAGCACCTCCGGCTGTGCCAGGCAGGCAGGAAGCACTGATACTCGTTTGTTATATGAATGAATGATTCCATGACAGAGTTGGTTTGACTGCTGTCCAAATTGACTAGATGATTTAGGATTGTTTGCACAGCCCATATCTTTTGTTAGGAAGCAAAAGTCCCATTCATTTGTCCAGTCAGCCAGCCACCAAATATGTGCTGATGAGCAAATCGCTGTGCAGTTCATACATAGGTGGAGGTGAACTAGAAACTCAGCTTATAAACTGCTGGTGAAGTCAGGATTTAAATGCAGCCATTGTATTTTTCTTCTTAAGGACACATTTACATATCTTCCTCTTAGAGTTCCCCTCACTCCATTTGCCCAAGAACCCCAGAAATGTCCTCTGGGAGAAACTGCTATGATTTCCGCCCGCTTCCACCCAATGCTCAAAATCGGGTCTGTCTATGCAGAGAGACCCCATCTCAGTTCCACAGAGCCACAGTGGCTAAATCTTGGAGGGCAAGCAAACACAGTCCTTGACTGCAGGTTCCCTCAAAGATATTTTCCACAGCGCAGCTCTCGGGGAGTCCGTTTGTGGGTGTACACACCCAGTTCCTTCCTGGGATTCCAGCTGACCCCAAGAGCCTGACATTAGGGCTCAGCCCAGCACCACCAGGCCACACTGCCTCCCCTGGGTATGTGCTAGCTTTATCTTTAACCTTCAGGGCAAAAATACTTCGTTCCTGCCCTGACCCAATAACCCCCCAGGGCAACCATCTCCCTGGCTCTCTTTCTCTCAGTGAGCCCAGAGCGACTACCCAGTCCTTCCTCTGTGGACTCACAGACCAAAGCTTTCACCAAAGGAAAGAAAGAAATGCACAGTTATCGTCCAGTGTGTAACGCTCTTCTGGAAGGCTCTTGACTACCTTTATGAATGAAAGATGGCTTTCTTAAGAACATCATTTGCTATTTGTCCCTGAATTTCACAGATGACATTCATGACATTTATGAGCATATAGGATCATGCCTTTATACAAAATCTCAAAATAAGCCCAGGATGCACCCAAGCCTTTCCTCTCCCTTTTTTCTTTGCAACTGATGCCTGGATGTCTTTGAGCAACTTTTTTCTTTCTTTTTTTCTTTGTTTGTTTGTTTTTGAGTAACTGATTATTTCATTTGTAAAAGTCAAGCAAGTAAGAATAGTTTTATTTATTAACTATGTGTTTATAACATAACATTTCTTTTACTTTTTTTTTGATTGGCATCTTTCTTTTTTAATTTTTAACTTTTTAAAATTTCTGATGAATATGGAACCATTAGTTTCCGTAGTTTGTAAGGTTGAAGCTCAGGTTGTAGCTGTGCCCCTCACCCAGGAAGGGTACCATATGCGCGTGCAATGTGCCTATTGGGTCAGAATTTTCCCACACCTGTCCCTCCCTCTCCCTAACTTGAATTTAAGTTTTTCTCCCATGTGAGCATGTAGCTGTTAATCTTTTGGTTCTATTAAGTACCTAGTTAACCTACCAGCCTATACTTCACTTAGGAGAATGTTCTCCAATTCCATCCAGGTTGTTACAAAAAAATATGAAATCTCCATCTTTTTGTGGCTGAAGAATATTCCATGAGGTACATATACCATGGTTTATTAATCCTTTCACGTGTTGAAGGACACCTGGGCTGTTTCCTCATCTTTGCAGTTGAATTGTGCTGCTGTAAACATGTGAGTGCAAATGTCCTTCGGGTAAGATGACTTTTTCCTTTTGCATAGTTACCTAGTAATGGGATTTCATGATCAGATGGTAGATCTACTTCTAGTTCTTTGAGGTATCTCCACACTTTGCACAGAGGCTGTGCCCATTTGCAGTTCTCGTAACAGTAGATGAGTGTTCCCTTCTCTCTGCACCTGTGCCAGCATCTAATGATGTGGGCCATTCTCACGGGGGTTAGGTGATATCTCAAAGTCATTTGGATTTGCATTTCTCTGATAATTAAGAATGATGAGCATTTTTTCATGTGTTTGTTGGCAATTCGTCTTTCCCAATGAGAAAATTACTGTCTATTTTATTTATTTATTTATTTATTGAGATAGAATCTCACTTTGTCACCCCAGATAGAGTGCTCTGGTGTCATTGCTCACAGCAACCTCAGACTCTTAGGTTCAAGTGATCCTCTTGCCTCAGCCTCCCAAGTAGCTGGAACTATAGGCACCTGCCACAACACCCGGCTATTCTTTCTTTGTTTTAGGGACCGGGTCTTGTTCTTGCTCTTGCTCAGGCTGGTCTTGGACTCATGAACTCAAGCAATCCATCCACCTCAGCCTCCCAGAATGCTGGGATTACAGGCGTTATTTAAGGCATTATTTGCAATGGGTTTTTAATGAGCCACCGAGCCTGGCCTTCTTGCCCAACTTTTAATGAAGCTGATTGATCTTTTTTTGTTTATTTGTAGATTCTGGTTATGAGCCCTTGGTCGGGTTTGTAGTATGTGAATATCTCTCCCCATTCTGTAGGTTGCCCCTTAGTTTTTCTGACTGTGTCCTTAGCTGTGCAGAAGCTTTTAAACTTGATCAAGTCCCGTTTATTGATTTATGTATTAGTTGTGATTGTTTCAATGGCGTCTCCTTCATTAAATTCTTTCTTAGGTTGATAAGACTAAGAGTTTTTCCCACACTTCATTTGCGATAGTTTTGCATCTTAGATTAAAATCGTTTATACATCATGAGTCAACCTTTGTAAGTGGTGAGAGGTGTGGGTCCAGGTTCAGTCTTCTTCATGTGGCTAACCAGTTCTCTCAGCCCCACTTATTAAACAGGGATTCTTTTTCCTAGTGCATGCTTTTGACAGAAAAGTATGCCAGAATGAAAGATTCCTAGGCCTTATTTTCACATGTTTCATCAGTCTCAGGGCCCCAGAGTCCATCCCAGAGGTTCTGTAGTAATACCTCATGCTCTTTCTGGTTTGGGAAGACAGTTCCAAGGATTAAACATATACTTTCATGTGACCTCAGGTCAAGGAACAACCATTCCAGAAAGTATTTTCACTTTAAATCTCATATATTTGAGAAATAAAAACTTTCCATTCATTAAAAATGTTAAAGCATCTAAGATGGAATGGGAAATCCATTTTTCCTGTACAGAACCTTTGACAGTTTTTTAAAGTTACTGTGTAGTACCTTTGGCGAGAGAATATGAATTTTTATAATGAAGGAGTAAATAAGGAACTTGGTAGACCTAAAAGCAATTTAGGTATTCAGTAGGAAGTGAGAAGGTCCAAAATTTTTTAGAGGAGTGAGAGAATGGATTGTGAAATATACTTTAACCCTATCTGGTGAAGATTTAATTTGGGGGGCATATTTCTTTCTCCTCATAAACGTAAGTGCTTTTTAAGGCATTATTTGCAATGGGTTTTTAAGGCATTGTTTGTCTGTATGTCTCTGGCACATTTATATTCATTCCATCTGAAATAATCCTGTTAGGTGAGTGCAGAAGCATTTGATACATGTACAACTCGAAAGCCGTTTTATAAACCCGTTTTCAAACGAGGAAGTTGAATTTTCCCAGAACCAAATTGACTCATGTTTCAATAGAAACTCAGAGCTCACAAAATACTGGTTGCATTTTTCTACACCTAGCTAAACTTTTTTTTCCCCTCCATTTTTGCTCAAAGTGTGCATACACTGCTGTAAATTCAGGTGGCAGGTCTCCTGAGTAGAGATAAAGCTGGACGTTTCAGCTATCAGAGGACTTTGGGGGCTTTGTTCAAGTTCTCTTTCATCAGATTTGAAGGCATAATTGTTAAACTGTTGTAAGCTGAGCATTTCTGCAGTCACAGAAACATCTAGGGATTATGCAGCTGCTTGAAATAGGTGGCTTATGCACTAATCAACAGACGTGAGTCAGCAGGGAAAAAGGCCTGACTTCTATCTATATGCTGTGGGAATCAGCAAAAAGGGGTTCACGTTCATCTCCTTTTAAGGATTGTAGTAACAAAATGAGCTGGATCTTCTAATTCTAAGGCATCAAAATCGAAGTTTCCAAAGGATACTTTAGATATTAATAGCTAGAATTCAGGAGGTTCATGAAGAAAAAAAATCCACATTTTTTTATTCACCACTCTCATACTGAAATTTGTCATTTCCTTTAACTATGCATGTAGGGAACAAATAACAATAATAATAATTGCACCTGTAACTTTTCCCTAATAAAAGTCACAGATTTTTTTTATGCCTCATTACAGATGTGCATTATCTCAAAATGTTATCTACACTCATCACTACTTGATCATTTCAGTAGTAATGGGCTTGCCTCTTGATTTTATTTAATGCAATTATAACACCAATGGGACTGTATCATACATTTCTTAATATTTGATAATGCTATTTCAATATTATCAGCTTCTTTTGAGATCCTACACATTCGGGTTCTTGCATTAAAAATGTTCTTCAGAGAAGAGTTCACCAGACCAGCAAAGGACCCATGGCTCAGAAGAGGGTAAGAATTCTTGAACTAGAATTGGTTTCTCAGTCATACTTAAATGAAACCTGTATGTATATCTTGAGAAGAATGAAGATTCCACAGGCATATTCATTGGTCATAGGAATATAGTTAATGAACATTACCTAAATGTCTTAGAATTAGGGAATGGATAACTAAGCTGTGCAACCCCACGTGATGGGCAATGTCTCAGTAATAAAAGTGGAGCTACTGACACATGAATCAATATGGATGTATCTCCAGGGCACTATGAAAAAAATGAAAGAAACCATACTCAAAAAGTTCAACTCTATTTATAAGGTACTATTTCTGAGTCAAAACTTCATTGGTTGGCTGAGGGAGGAAAGTTTGGGACAAGGATTAGCAACAAAGGGGGCCAGGGGACCTGGAGGAACTTAAAAGAAATGTACAATACGTATAAATTGCATCTTAAAGCACTCTAGATAGAACTCATATTAGTCACCTGAATATCCTCATCGTCCAGCTCTCCCTAAAGGTGTAAGAGGTCAGAATCCCTCTCCTGGGAACAGAGGGCAGCCTAGCATTCTCTCGTTGCCTCAGCTTGGTCACCTGGTCCCCTCCTCGCTGACGGCCTGTGTCTGCCCCACCCAGACCCTGCTCTACCTCCCACTCTCTTCTTTCCCCATCCTGAGAGCAGGGCTTCTTTTCCACACCTCCTTGCAGATGGCAGGTGGGCATACTTAGGACATAGAGGGCACACAGCTTGTTGGTATGTTGCACTTACTGATTGATGATGCAAAGGAAATGCGTTGGGCCCTACAGGAAAAAAGTAATGCCCCAAGTTGAATATTAGAAGTACAGTTTCTTAAGGCCTTGAGGCCATTCCTGGCCCCAGATATTTTCATTGATTATATCTTCTACTGTGAAAGGGCTCCCACAGCTCCTTTCTACTTCATCCCAAATTTCCCCTCTCAGCTTGAGCACTCTCAACCCCCCCCAGTCCCTCTTTATTATGCAAAGCAATCTAGTAATCTTCTCCTGACTTCCTTCCTCGCCCAACCTGCCTATGCACTGAGAGCCCTTGTTCTGAAACCAAAAAGGCCCATCCAGCACTTTTGCTAATCACTTCTCTGACCATGAGGATTTCACCATTCGCTCATCAACTCCGAAAGAGACACAGAGTCAGTGACAGCTGATGGGTCATGAGTACATAATATGGTGAGCTTTCCACGTAGATTGTCTCATTCCAGTCATTCAGACCTTCTACGAGGTAGCTGAAATTCCTACCCCTATTTTACAGATGAGCAGTCTGAGGCTCATAGGTATCAAAAAATTCTGGAAAGTGGCAGAGCCAGGAGTCCAACCCAGGTGTCTGGAACAGCAAGGCACCTGTAAAAACCCTACCTCAAGCCAACGTTGCCCTTGCCGTGACCAGGGGACAGAGCACAGGTGGCAGCCAGTGTTTGCTGTCTGCTCCCTACCTGGCTGCATGATCAAATTGTTTAAACAACCGAATGAACTCAACAGCTGCCAAATAAGGTGGTTTTTCCATTGCACTTGTAACTGTGTGAGCACAAATCGTCAATGACCAGATCTGCAACATGTCAATGTAAGCTTAGGCTGGAGAACCAGGAGAACGTGTCTGTTCTTGGTTTCTCCTCAGCTCACGATAACCTCACTCAGGAGCTCAAAGTCATCTCTCCTCTAGTCGTTAAAACCCAGACTTGACGCTGCACCAGGCCCTTTCTCTGTGATTCCAGACCTGTGAATAGAAACTGAAAATGTAAAAGGAGCATTCAGGTATTAAGTACTGTCCCATGGCTAAAGATGAAGAATGAGAAAGGCTTCTCAGGCAGATTTGACTCTTCCATTTCATATGATTGCTTGCACAGTGGTTTTATGTCACTGACCATCCCCTCTTTTCCAACAGATCTGTTGATAAGCTATAAGGTAAGACCTCGAAGTGTACCCTTTTCAGGGAAATGAGGTGATAAATGGTGATTAGGTGCCCAGAGACACTCACTCATGTGAGTCCTGGGAAGAGAAGGCAGAATAGGGGCTGAAGGGCGTTTCATTCTCCTTTCTTGGACTCAAAATTAATCTGTCAGAAATTTGCACACAATGAGTGAGTCTCTGGAATCTTCCCACTCACTTCTGTGCTCTTCTCTGGGGTACAACATTATTCTTGAGAATTCCAGGCTCTTGGTTTCCTCTTGGACGGACATCCAGCCTGCCTAGTCTCTCTTCTTCATCATCCCAATCACCTCCCATCTCTCTTCCAATGAAAACTCTCACCCTTATAGTGAGAGTAAATTCTGTTAGGTGTTTGGAAACTATTATCACAAACTCTCGTATAGAGCTGATGGTAAGCCAGGCACTGGCATAACATAAGACATACGTTAACTCATATAATTCTTACAATAATCCTTGAAGTAAATACTAAAGATGAAAAGGTGCGGAATAGAGAGGATAAGCAATTTACCCAAGGACACCAGATGGAAAGGAGCAGAGCCCAGGATTGTGCCTGGACAGTCTGACTCCAGACTATGTGAACTTAACCCTGTGACCTGCCCTTCCTGATGCTGGGGAAGCATGTGCCCAGATCCAAGCCCTATACGGGGTGTGCCTGTATTTAGCAGATATGCCGGGAGACCGGCTGCTGTGCCAGCCATAGTGCTGGCACTGGGGACGCCAGGATGACAAAACTATATAGCCTATGTCCTCATGGAGTCACATTCCTGGGGGCCAGACAGCTAGACAATCAACTACAACCCAGGGGAATTAAATGTTATGCATATGCAGGGGGAGCACCCATCTGTGCCCTGCAGCTGGGAAGGAGAGGAGCTCAGTCCGTTCTGAGTACACCTGAAGGATGAACAGAGGTTTAGCTGGCCACAAAAAGGTAGGTGGAGTGGGAGGTGCCTGTGGCTCATCAACTAGGGCACCGGCCCCATATATCAAAGGTGGCAGACTCAAACCTGTCCTGGGCCAATCTGCAAAACAGAAAAATAGCCGGGCGCTGTGGCGGACACCTGTAATCCCAGCTACTTGGGAGGCTGAGGCAAGAGAACCGCCTAAGCCCAGGAGTTGGAGGTTGCTGTGAGTTGTGTGACACCACAGCACTCTACCGAGGGCGATAAAATGAGACTCTGTCTCTACAAAAAAAAAGGTAGGTGGTGGCACAGGAAAGAGCATTGGTGGAACCTAAAGCCAGAAGTACACGAGGGGAAAACGTTAGCTCAGTGAGGACAGAGCAGAGTGTGCCTGGGCTCAGCAGGGCGGTTAGAGAAGGACAGAGCACCCTGGAGGAGTGGGTCAGGGCCACACTATGAAAAGCCCCAGAGCCCTGTCAGAAAGTCCCGTCTTTATCCGAACACCATCCACTGTGGAGTGCCATTAACTGCTGTGTATGCAGAACTTGCAGGAGATGAGTTACGGTCATGAGGGTGGCTGGATAGCACATGGGCCACCACTGTCCACAAATCTAATGTAACCACTTCCTGAGAAGTAGTGGGCTTCACCTGGGAAGTCCAAGGCCTAACAACTCTGCTGAGCTCCACATCAAAGAGCAGTGGGGGTGAGAGGAGTCTGAAAAGGGCACACCCATGATGGGACTACGACTCTCCACCAGCAGCTCTCTACCGGGGGCAATTTGCCCACCTCTGGAGACATTTTGGTTCTCCTGTCTTGGGACAGTATTACCAATGTTTAGTGGTCTAGGCCAAGGATGCCGCTCAATATCTGGCAATGTGCAGAAAAGCTCCCCTCAGTAAAGACGTACCTGGCACAAAACACCTATGCCAAGAAGCCCTGCACTACACAGATGCCCCAAACAGTTCAGAACAGGCTTCCCATGGGACAAAGAAGGAGGGATATTGTCCTCAAAAGTTACTAAGTTCAGAAAGTAAAATAAATGAAACAATCCCTTTTTAAAATATCTCAAACAGGAAAATAAACAAAATAAAATGAAACAGCAGGCTCCTGTGCAAGCCTCCGAGTGTGGTCTGCAGCTTCCCGACTCCCTGGAGCAGGGTGGTGATGGGGTCACATACTACTCCAGCCCGTGGGCTGCAGGACAGGCCCCCATCCCCCAAAGACTCAGACTCTGGTCTGATAAACGAGATAATCCCTCCATCCAAGATATAATGAGGTCGTAGGTGTCACCCACGCAGATGCTCAATAAACATCAGTCCTTGCCCACTTCTGTCTCCTCCCTGGATGTCTGGACCATGAGATGAAGGAGCATCTGAGAAGATAAGGAGTGGTTTCCAAGGGGATGACGTGCCCACACCCCAGGAGCTGGTGGATGTGACGCTCTGGAGGGGAAAAAGTAAACCTGGGCACATGCTAAGCCACCTTTTGGCATCGGCCTCCATTAGTGCACTTTTTGTGCCTATTTTTTACAGTATGAATGACACAAGAGTATGGTAACATTCTCTACTAATATAAAAAATTCATGAATAAAATATACAGGGTGGTCATAAAGTCACAAACTTTATGTATATATGTAAATGTGTGGTTAACATTTACTAATATATTTATGTGTATTAGGATATTGGGAATATGTGCTCAAAAAAGTTCTTTTTTTGTTTGTTTCTTTTTTTTTTTTTTTTTAACTAACAGAGGGACGTGTCCAAGAGCTGTTGGTGCTGGAATGAGGTAATTCAGAGAGGACTGGATTGGAGAGAAAAGTCCCATTTGTTCTAGTGCTTTAAAAAGTATTTAGACCAAAGATTTCTACCCTCCTAAAATTCAACTGGAATGGACAGCTGGTTCCCTCCTTCCCTTGAGAACTTTTGTGGCTCTGGCAAACGTACAGTTGAAGCAATTTCAAGCAATGGTTGCCAGGTTATTGCTAGCACAGTCCTGGGTCCCTCCCCTTTGCTGGGAGGCTCTGCTCTGCCTTACAGTGAGGGTGACCCCTGACCCAGGGCGAGGGCAGGAAGGAACCTGCATCAAAGCTGCCTTCATGGCCACCGCAGGAAGCCTTTCTCCTTTCCTTTCCCACTTTCCCAGGAGGCTACAGGTCCTGCCAGCCAGAGTTGGCTAGCAGCACAACTCAGGGGGGATAGCAATAAAAAAAAATTGCTTCTATTAACCTAGAAAAACACTGGAAGAGTAAACAAGAAATTAATTTAAATGGTTACGTGGGAGGAGGAGTTTCTGGATTAACAGTGTAAGAAAGGTAAATAAACAACTGTGAGGAGCTTGAGGGGAACAATGCCCCGCCTCGGTGAACACCTTTTTAGGGTGCTTTTGATGTTTGCATCCTTGTACATTTATCACCAATTCCAAAATATTACTTGATTTTTGAAAAAAGAGGTGAGCAATGCAGATTTTCACATGTCTATCCCTTCTGAAGTTCTCTGGATTTCCAAATGACTTGTCTTTTTAATGAATCTGTGGCATCATGAATAAAAAAGCCATGATGGTGTTGCACACACTTCCCAGACTGTGCTGCTTCACTTGCTTTCTGTAAATTTACTCAGCTGATGTGCATCTTATTTCTTTAAAAAGGCTCAAGCTTCCCTTCAAGTTTTCCAGGAGCCAATAATGGTCTGGTTTCAATGAACCTTGTTTTGTTCCAGGGCTTACCTGTTTACCTATGAAACACATTTATTCTCCCGGGAACCTCTTGAATGAATCAATCACCTGATCCCTCCCTGGAATCCATAGGCTCCGGGAGGTCAAAGTTCATGTGTTCTTCCATTGCCACCACCCCTTCAAAAGCTGTTTTAAGTGCTGGTCCAGCTCATTAGGAGGATGGATTATGTGTCCAAGGCGTGTAAACCCCGCTTTGAGGATCCATTCACCTGTGAAGGGGGTTTTGGCAGGTGATCAGCCTCTAAGAATCTGAAACCTTGACTTGGTATCAAAATCTCTAGATCATGGAGCCCAAATGCCCTGATTTGGGGCGTCAGACCTTGAAATTTATGACACACTTAACTGGCAGGCTGCTATGCTTCTACTGTGCTCAGATAAGGGGGATCACAGTCCTTCCCAAGTTTCCAAGGGGCTGGCCCTTGGCCAGCTCTTCGAGGTGATGTGAGGCAAATGGACTCTAGGGTCCTGGCGGTAAGCAAACAGAGAGCTTCATGCAGAGAAAATTCAATGCCTTATGTGGGAGATTTCCCTTTTCTGTAGGACTTGAGGAGCATGCAATACCCTCAGAAGGCCCTTTAATACCAAGGTACTACCTCGGAGAGGATTTTTTTTTATTGATATAATTTCTAAATGCAAGAGTTTTTATGATCCTGAAATAACCAGCCACGAACTCAAGAATTATGGCATGAGACATTTTTGTGAGATAATTTAGTAGCTAAATTGGCTTGTTTAATAAAGCCCTAATAAAGACTCTATGTCATGGACATATTGAATAAAAAACTGTTAATAGAAGCTCAAACCTGAGTTGTCCACATAATTTTTCTCTTATGAGAGTGAGACCATGTGCCCATAAGTTAAACATAAAGTTTCTGTTTTAAGTTTCTTCCTAGTGTAAGAAAGGTAAATAAACAAACTGGGAATGGGATGGGGTCATACCATAAAGAGGGATTTCACATTATCCAGCAAGATCACACAAGAATTGGCCATTTCACCCAGCAATTGCACTTCTAGGAATCTTTCCCAAAGATGGACTGGCAAGAATGCAAAGGAGATACATGCACAAGGCTGGACACGGAAGCACAAAAGTCAGAAAACAACCCAAATGTCCATCACCAGGGAACTGGTTGAATAAACCAGGGCACATGCACCCAGTGGAATGTAGAAATGAATGAGTAATAGTTGCCTATGCTGCCATGGAATGGTTTCTAGAGGACAGTTTTAAGTCAAAAAAGGAAGAGAGAAGAATAAAAGGGGTGTGGATGGGAGATACATACACAAGGTCATGTGGGCGACGCAGGCCAGGAGCAGGTGTGACCAGAGGCCTCCAGAGAAAGCAGCATGGATGGTCCCCTGGGCAGTGCTCCAGTGGACCCTGAGATGGTTCTCTTTTCCTAGGCTGCCCCTTGATCCTGGAGTCCCTCGGGGGTGGTCTACTCTGACTGTCATCTCTAGGTTTTGACCCCCAAGGCAACCATCTGGTTACTGATATCATGGTGACATGATGTTTTCCTTTGAGAATCATGAATACTTCACTGTAGAAGGACTCTTTAGAGGGAAGAATATGAACTATTAACCATGCTCGCTCACTGAGGACATTTTGTGACATCCTAAATGGTGATGGAAAAAGGACTTGGAGAATGAAACAGATGAATATAGGGACAACTCTTCTGTTACAAGTTTTGAAACCTAAAATTGACCGGAACCTCCTGACTTGCACCTGGAGAGAACTTCAGTGCTCTCACTGACAGCTCAGCAAAGCCCAGGAGGTGACGTTCATCCCTATGGTCGTTGTGAGGTGTTGGAGACTGGCCTTGTTATTCTCAGGTCCTAGGTCCCTGCACCCCACACCAGGGCTGAGTTCAAGAACTCAACCTGATTCACCCAGCCACATTGGCTGATGGCCCAGTCAAAAGGTTGCTTGGAGAGCTCCAGGAACGCCCCTTGGCTCTTTAGAGAAAGTCATGGAAGGAAAGGGCCCCTTGTTTCTCAGGATGTTGATGTGCCTGGAGGTGAGGCCTAAAATTGAACCCATCTTCTAAAAGAGCAGAGACAAGACAATCATGGGAAATGGGGCTGGAGTCATCGATTTCAGCAGCCCTGAAGTCCGACCTACCCGTGGACTCAGTTAGATGAGTCTGGGACTAGGCCAGCTGCTTGCACCTGCTGGAGTTGGGCTCTCATGTATTCGTGGCCCCTATCATCTTGACTCAGGGAATCTTTCATATTCTTGTCCTCCCTGAAGTCTTGAACTCACTCACGTCTCACACTGGTGGTTCATGTCCCTGGCTGACCCGTGAAGGGCAGCAGCAGGTGGGGCTACCGTGCCCCTTGGACAGCAGGTGTAGGTCCCGCCATGCAGGTGGACTGCAGCGCTGTCAGCTAGGAGTCCGGAAGGGACGTTCTCATCACTCATTTCCTTGGAGGCCCTTGAGGGACAAGCAGAGAAGGACACTGGGGGTGCCAGGGTTCTATTTCTCAATGTGGATGTTAGTTTTATTATTCATCAATCTGGTGCCTACACACATGTCTATTTTATACTTTTTCATATCTAATGTGGATCTCATAATTAAAAACATTTACAAAGCAGCTGGGGGATGAAGCGGGGAAAATTGTCACATGCTGTCCTTAGAGCAGCCACAGCAAAACACCATGGTTCGCAGGCAGTGTCTTGCCGCCCTGCCCCCCCAGAGACGGTTTCCCGCCCTCCTCTGTCTGCAGAACAAACTCACAGCCCTCGGCCTTGGGTCCCTGTTGTCCAACCCACCCGCCCTTCTAGACCTTCATCTTTCACTACTGGTGCTTCTCTGAAACGCCTGCCCTCACGGCGGCCACCAGCCCCCACCCTGCAGTTCTCAGCCCAGAGTGGAGGGGCCTCTCTCTCCAGCCACCCTCAGCTGCCTGTTCTGTTACGATGTCACTGCACCGTTTGCGTGTTAATTCCCAGCCAGCGACACCCATCGCCTGGGACCAGTGTGATGGGCAGCACCCAGCACTCAGCCAGGCCGGGCTCACTCCTAGGGGTGCCTCTCCCAGCGGGGGACCAACCTGGGGAGCTGTAGGATTGAGAACCTACAGACACCAGCAGCCAGACAGTCACAGCTGAGGGAACTCAGGACAAGAGAGCAAGGACGGAGAAAGATCCAGGGCCAGTGTGCCACCAGCATGCGGTGGCCCCGGTGGCCACCTCCAACTTGCAGGTCTTGCAGCTGAGCCAGAAAGAATTTGATTTTCTGGCTTTGATACCAAGCTCAGCTCTGTTTGTCCTTGACGTCAGCCCCACATTCGAGCCAAAAATTTGAAACCTTTGAACATTGCGAAGAATCAAATGATGAGCAAATGCAGGTTAAGTAAGTAGGGACTGGCGTGGGCGCGCTGAGGGGAGGACACCTGCCCAGAAGGTGCCATGTGTGCAGGGGGCTGTGGCGGGGCAGGCAGGTGTCTGAGGACTTGGGAACGCTCCAGCTGTGGCTGGGGACCGTGCTCTGAGACATCTGCTCCTAGGCCCCAGAGGGCGCCTCTTCATCTCTTGTCCAAGTCATGGACTTTTGTAACAGATCCCGGGGAACTCCAGGCCACCATCCAAGGCTCTGCGTTTCTGCCACATAGGTGCTTAGGAGGCCACTTAGTAATCAACGGGTTGCCTTGGGAACACAGACTCTGAGCTCGGAGAGGCACTGAGCAGCACCGGGAGGGAAGGCTGGAAACCCCGCGCTGGCCTCACAGCCCTGTGTGCAGCTGCTGTGTCCGCCGCTCTCTGACCTTTGCCCTCCCCCTCAGACCCCATGCCGGCCACACTATCTTTCTTCAGCTATTCTGAATATTCTTGGCTAAGTCACAGCTTTCTCCTATGTTTCATGTGTCCCTGGAGATTCACTCAAGACCTGAGTTCACATTTGTCTGGGCGGGGAGTGACCCATCCCTTCAGAGATGTCTTCAGACAGCCTGTCCCCACTCCTAGGTGACGATTCTCCCAGAAGGCATCGTCACCTCCACATCTGAAGCACTGCTTTAGACAGACTTGCGTGCCAAGTGCTCTCACTGGGAGTGATCACAAGAAAAACTATTTTCAGAGCAAGGCAGGGCCGTGGAATTGACTGAATGTGAATGAAAGGCAAGGAAAATAGTGGGACAGGACGTGCTGGAGAACTTGAGTCCCGGCACACCAGAAGGTGGGTGATCATCACTCATGGACACGGTGCTGAGAGAGGGTGATGGGAAATGGACAGGAGCCAGAAAGGTGTGGGGGACAACTGTCATCTTTACCATGTGGGATCCAGTCACCCTTCTGGTAAGTCAGAACCCTAAGCTTTCTCCAGTGATCTCACCGAGTCAATGAGGTGGCTTTGAATGTGGCCGGACACTCGAGCTGCTACAACCATCTCACCACCACATAGAACTAGAGAAAGATGTGCAGACGGAAGCGGCAGGAATGAGCCAGACACAGCCAGATCCAGGGAGCCCCTGTTGCGAGCTACGCTGGTTCCACCCCAAGCTTTCCTGTTACATGAGCCAAACAATTATTAAAGGGAAGAGGAGGGAGAACTTTAAATGGTTCCACCACTACAGAAAATGGTTTGGTGGTTCCTCAAAAAAATTAAACAGAGAATTACCACATATCCCACCAATTCCACTCCCTGGGTATACATCCAAAAGAATGGACAGTGGGATTCAAACAATATTTGTATACCAATGTTCATGGGGACACTGTTCACAATAGCTGAGAAGTAAAACAAGCCACAGTTGAATGGATACACAACGGTGTAAATACAAAGGAATATTCCTTAGCAATCGAGAGACATGAAATTCTGATACATGCTGCCGTAGTGAGGGGCCCTGAAACTCTAGGCTGAGTGACATGAGCCAGACACAGAAGGGCCAACACTGTGATTTCCCCTGTAGGAGGTACTCAGCGTAGCTAAACTTACAGGGATGGATAGTAGGTAAGATGACTAGGGGTGGAGGATGGGGAGAGTGAGTTATTACTTAATAGATACAATTGGTGAGGATGATGAAGATGAAAACGCTAGTTTTCTGATTGAAAAAAAACTCTCCTTGTCAAAAGTTCAGTTTTGCAAAGTTATATCACAACATCAGCTTTGTCAACATCAATGCCATGATCACTATAGTGTTGGAAATACTGCAGTGGCCCCCAAACCCCTAGCAAATGGCTCTTTAACACAACACAGTGTTAAGGGAGGTTGCCTTAACCAATCGTTGGTACACACCATAACCAGTTCCTTCTCAGGCTCAGGATCCTTTGAGTCTTGTTGCAAACACAACAGTGGCATCTGGCCTGGGAACATCAAAGTGTGACAAAACTTCTAACCTGCATCAGGGGAGTAATTAAGTCCTCCTCATGCAATGTGACCTATTATAACAGCTCTGAGTTGGTGCTGATGGGTTTTGAATGTTCCACTTCAGAATCCATCTGCTGTGTCCTTGAACCTGCAGGTAGAGCCTGGTGAATCCTTCCAGGGTCTTGGGAGGGGGTGGTGCTGTAGGCCTCCAGGGATTTCCAAACTAAATCTCTTGGAATGAAGGCTGCCACCCGCGAGATTCCACCAGGGTCACACTACACCATCTGCCGGCTCCTGGGATTTGCAGAAACACAAAAACAACTTTGCATCAACATTCCCTCAGAACCCCAGAGTGCATGCCACCAGGCCTCTGCCTGGCCGGGGAATGCACGGTTCATTCTGAGCCCTCATGCCTGGGGTGCAGCCGGGCCCGTGTTCCATTCCTGCCGAGCCCACTTGCTCCATGCAGGCCCCGGTGCTCATATGGTCTCTTAATGTCCTCAACTTCACACTGTTCTACACGTACCTTCCCTTTCCTGCTTTATCCTTTGCCTTTGGTCTAGCATATCATGAGGAACCTGAACCTGTAAACAAACTCCCTTGGGCCATCCTTCCTCACCTTCACTGGGCTCATGCCTGGGCTCAGACACCTTATGAGGCCCTTCCCACCTCAATGACCTTGAGTAGTCATACATTTTTTTCAAGTCTGCATCTGTCACAGGGTTTGATGGCTCCATCCGTTGCAGGCAGGGTCCCACCACATTGAGCCTTGGCCACGTCCTGTCTCACATCCCCACTCTCCTCCCCATGTTCCCTGAGACTGCCTCCCTTGAATGCAAACCCTTAACTTCAAGGTCATTGGGAGGCAGCCCAAGCAAAGTCAATGCAGCTAAGGGTGCCTGAGGCTAAGGAGGGAAAAGGCATCACCACATTGACATTTTAAAAAGGATGTACACAAAAGTTCCTGCTTCATGAAGCCTACGTCTGGAATAGGAGGCTGTGTGAGGCAGAATAATGGCTTCCTAAATTCCAAGCCCTGATCCCTGGAATCTGTGAATATGGGACACAGCAAAGGAGAATTAAGATTCCAGTTAAATGAAGGCAGCTGATCTGCTAACTTTAAAATAAGGAGATAATCCTGGATTATCCGGGTAGAGCCAATGTAATCATAACTGTCCTTAAGAGATGGGAAGAGAATGCAGAAGTGTTTTCAGAGTCAGAGAAAGAAATAAGGGAAGTGGGTGAAGCTGATGACGGAGTGATGTGAAGATGAAGGAGAGCCCCAGGCTGACGGCTGCGAGAAGCTTCTAGAAAACAGATTCTGCCTCCAGAAAGAGGAGCCCTGCCAACACCCTGATTTTAGTGAGTCCTGTGAGACTCACTTTGAACTTTGAATTCCAGAAATGTAGAACAGAAAGAGATTCTATTGTGCTAAGCCACTACGTCGTTTGTTACAGCAGCAATAGGAACTAATGCAGAGGGGAAGCAAAAAACACAATAATTGACCATATTTTGTAACACTACAGATTAAAAACCTACTGTATAAAATAGTGATAAGTGTTACGGGGATAATGAGGCAGGAGAGTCGGGACGGGAGGAGGTGGGGGGAGGGGTGACAGACGGTGACCTTGGACTAGTGCAGCATCGCGGCATTTGGGAACTGGCTCAGTCCTCCCTTGCTTTGACTCCTCTGTCACAGTTCTGCACTTGATGCCACAGCCCAACACCTCGGGCATCTCTGGGACCCTAATTACGAATCCACATCATTATCCACACAAGGTGGTTGGTTCCACCTGTGGCAGGAACTCTCTGAACACACTTTTCAGCAGCCTCAGAATTTGTAAGGTGTTCTCATGAGCAACAAGAAGCCTCTCGTGCATTTGCCTGGAGTCCACAAACTTTGGTGGACGCAGCCCATTCTCAGTGGAACACCTCTTGTCCATTGAGGTGTGAGGAAAGTTTCTCAGTGTGGGAGTCCCCAGTGGCAGCGTGACTGCCCCACCACCTGTTCAAAAGCAGACAACCTGCTCACATGCTGGTGGGGAAGGTCACGTTCAAATTCATTACCAGCTGAGCACAGCAGCCCATGCCTATAGTTCCAGCTATTTGAGAGGGTGAGGCAGAAGGATCGCTTGAGTCTAGGAGTTCAAGACCAGCCTGGGCAACACAGTTAGACTTTGTCGCTAAAAAAATAAAGGGAAAATTGTTACCAGCAGTTGAGTGACTTCTTGGGTGGAACCTCAGTCCCCATCCTCCTGAGTCAATGCATTGAGCATGTGTGTGCCAATAACACTACCTGCTGTAGGAATCCACTGTGATTGTTCCAGACATTGAGGCAGCTGCAAACAGCCTGCAGACCAGGGGGCTTCCAACACAGGGTCTTTCATTGGAAACAGCTCAGTAACATTCCCCTTAGTTCAAAGGAGCCTAAGTTCAGATACCCCAAGGGGACAGAGATGCCAACACTGACCTCCCGTGTCCTCCCTATGTGACATAATACACTGTACTAAATCGAGAGTGACTGTGGCTCCCAGGGGGGGCTGCAGCTCCTATGGCTCACTCGCTAAAGCAACTGAGGCAGGGTGCTGGGGGATGAGTGGTGTCCCCTCAAATATGCTGAAGTACTAACTCCTGGTACCTGAGAATGGGACCTTACTTGGAAATAGAGTCTTTGCAGATGTAATCAATTTAAATTGAGGTCCTGCTGGATGAGGGTGGGCCCTAAATCCAGTGAGCGGTGGAGTAAATGGGAGAGAGATTTGGAGACACACACACAGAAGAGGCGTCTCCACATGAAGACCAAGGCAGAGACCCCACAGCCAAGGGACGCCAGGAAGCACCCACAGGTGGCTGAGGCCAGGAAGGCAGCTCCCTTAGTGCCTCCAGGGGGAGAGGAACCTGCCAGTTTCTGAGACACCCTGGTGGCAGGACTTTTTGATGGCATTCTTGGAAAACTGACACGTGAGGGAATCTAGGTGTTCACACCTCATCAATGTGTGTCAGAAGCTGACACTCTCGCAGGAATCCCTTTATCACAGGGCATTTCCTTTGCTGAGGCAAAGGAGACCTCGAGAGCCAGAGCCAGCCCTCACTAACCAGCTGGAACACTAGCAGAGGCGGATGAACCTGCTGTCCACCTCGCCCCAGACCTGAAGCAAAGTCAGGACTCACGTTTTTTTCACCACCCCCTTGTTTATCGCTCAGTGGGTCTCTCCCGTGACCACAAGTATCTTCCCTCCCCGGCTCCAGAGCCGCCCTCCAAAGCCTCCCTCCCACACACCTTTCAAAAGGACACATCCAGCCCAGGAGGGTCCCAATGACACAGACAGTTTTCAGGGTGACATAACAGTGCTCGCCCAGACAAGGCATTCACTGTACACTGACCCAGGGAGGGCGTCCTGGATTTTGGCCTCCTGCCTACTGTGGGCGTTCACACCTAGCAGCACATGTGGCAGAGATGTTTTTAAGCAAACAGACCCTGCGGTGCCTTTTCTTTTCTTTTTGCCGTTTTTGGCCTGGGCTGGGTTTGAATCCGCCATACGGCGCCCTACCCTCTGAGCCACAGGCCCCGCCCCGTGCAGCGCCTTTTCAATCACTTTTACTTGTACAGCCGCTTTCTGAGCTCTCCCGATCTCATCACTCTCCCTAGGTCAATCTGCCCAATACAAATGTTAGGTTCCTGACCAGTTGGGCAGACAAGCTCCCCTCTCTTCCCTATTTATCTCTCTCTCCTTCCTCTATTCTTTCTTTCTCCCAGATTTAATTTTATTAATTTTGTGTTTGTTTGAGACAGGATCTTGCTCTGTTATCCAGGCAGGAGTCCAGTGGTGTGATTATAGCTAACTGCAGCCTTGAACGCTTGGGCTCAAGTAATCCTCCTGCCTCAGCCTCCCAAGTAACTTGGCCTATAGGGGCATGCCCAGCCCACCATGCCCAGCTATTGATTTTATTTTTTGTTGAGATGGAGTCTTGTTATATTGCTCAGGCTGGTCTGAAACTCCTGGACTCAAGAAATCCTCCCGCTTCATCCTCCCAAAGTTCTGGGCTTATAAGCATAAACCACCATGTCCAGCATATCTCCCAGATTTTATTAAAAGATTTGGGCACAATCCCAATGTTATTGGTAATACCACAGAAAATGAATTGTGCAAGGCGGAAAGCCACGTTTCTGAAAGTCTGTATTCCACCACTAGGTGGCAGTGTTTCCACAGTTTGCTCTCCCTTCCTATGTAGTTTGTTGGGAGGGGCCCTGACAGTTTCATTCTCTGCCTTTTTAAGGAGAGAAAAATTCTCACAATTAGCTACTCTAAAACTAAAATCATTATTTTGACACATGTCCTCTTCTATTATCTTGAAGAGGTGCAATTTTCAACGAGTTTGGGCAA